>JAJMKQ010000244.1:0-122110 GCA_030569395.1 Petasospora rhodanensis
CCTAGAGGGCCGGATACGTGGTGTCCAGGTGTTTGAGTCTTGCTTACGTGAGCCAATTTCAAGCGAGGACAACACCCGGACACCATCGACGTGCTGCTTCCAGTCCACTGCGCGCAGCCCCCGCGGTGGTCACAGAGAGGAGCCCAATTGCTCCCCCGTAGTTGGGCAGGACTAGGCTCCGCAGATTGTCACCACAACCTCGCATCCCTCCAACAGGTCTACGGTGTGCACTGTCTAAAGACGTGTCGGCGCTCTCTCGTCATCTAATCCCATCACAAATTCGTTGATCCAAACAAGGGCCGTACCATCATACGAAACGTCAACGCACTACGCGACCAAGTATCACCAATCATCATCCTCATCAGCGGCCCATCGATCATTTTCATCAAACGTTGTCATTATCTCTGGCATCTTATAGCCCTGCATACATTGATAAGAGGGTACATCTGATTGTCATCGGGCCTCCCAGACACATTTGATCGCGTACACCCAAATCAAACTCCCCACCCTCCACCATCTTCACAAGCGAGTAATGTCGTACCACTACAGCTCGCAGCAGCCATCACTGGATGACAGGCAGCCTCCACAACAACAAACGAACACAATGCCTCCACCAATTCAGCATCTACAGCCTCCAATGACGGCACAACAGCAGCAACATCTCCAGCAACAGCAACAGCAGCCGGAGATCACATGGAACAATGGTTACAGACAGTCCTCCATTCCAAACATGAATCCACAAGTGACGCCGAGACTGAACTCCAGCTCCGAGTTTGCCAACTCTCCAATCCAGAAGAGTCCGTATGGGTCCCCGACATCACAGTTCAAGAACCCGTGGTACTCCCACCAGAAGTCACCAAATCCATATTCACAGGGCCCTCAAGGGACAGGGATCTCACAGCAGTCAACACTCTTGCAACAGACACCATCAAGGGTATTTTCACAGCTGCCTACGGCATATGAAGATGAACAGATGAGTCCGAACGTATCGAGAAAGAACTCAATGTTTCTCCCACCGACGAGAGCACCAGCTCCTCCACCAACGTACTTCTCTGATCCAAACATGGTGCATCTGAACGAGCCACAGAGAAGACAGTCCGTCGCAACACTTCAGACCCATTACCAACAGCCACAACAACAGCCACAACAACAAGAACAGTACAACACACCGTACCACTACGCTAGACGGCAGTCTGCCCTCCAGTTCACACAACTGAAACAGCTCCCTGCCCCGCAGTGTAAACGCGTGGTGAACAAGGCTGAGCTCAAGCCGATGAACAATCCACATCCAAAGTATCGTCGCGCATCCATGGGCTCGAACTACATCTCCCCACTGCTTTCGCTCACCACTGACCTCTGCACAACGTACTCCCTCTGCAGTCCAGACTTCCACTACGAGGTGAGCAAGAATCCAAAGCGTGTCTTGACCAAGCCAAGCGAGGGTAAGACTAACGACGGGTTCGACAACGAGGAGAACGACTACATCCTCTACGTGAATGACGTGCTCGGTGTACAGGAGAACAGAAAGTATCTCGTGCTGGACATCTTGGGACATGGTACGTTTGCACAAGTTGTCAAGTGTCAGAACTTGATCACGAAGGAGCTCGTTGCTGTGAAAGTTGTCAAGGCGAAGCCAACGTTTACGAACCAGAGTCTGTCCGAGGTGGCATTATTGGAGTTGATCAATCGGAAGATTGATCCTAATGACGAGCATCACTTCTTGCAGATGAAGGATAAGTTTGTTCATAAGAACCATCTGTGTCTGGTGTTTGAACTACTGTCTTCGAACTTGTACGAGTTGGTGAAGCAGAATCAGTACAAAGGTCTGAACACGAAGTTGGTGAGGAACTTTACCAGACAGTTACTGGATTCCCTTTGTGTGTTGAAGGAGGCCAAGATCATCCACTGTGATTTGAAGCCAGAGAACATCTTGCTTATCAGTCCTGACAAGCCTGAGATCAAGGTTGTTGATTTCGGATCTGCTTGTCAAGAGTCACAGACCTTGTACACGTACATCCAGTCGAGATTCTACAGATCGCCAGAGGTGTTACTTGGGTTACCATACTCCTCATCGATTGACACGTGGTCCCTTGGATGTATCATTGCAGAGCTCTTCCTTGGGTTACCAATCTTCCCAGGTTCATCTGAGTACGACCAGTTGGCGAAGATCATTGCAGTGCTCGGTGTTCCACCATCTTGGATGATTGACATGGGTAAGAACGCCAAGTCCTTCTTCGAGAAGGATGAGGGGGGCAAGTACAGACTCAAATCGTTGAAGAAGTACAACGAGGACAAAAGACTCAATGAGGAGCCGGGGAAGAAGTACCTCTCGTCTGACAACTTGGATGATTTGATCACTAAGTGCACTATGAACAAGAAGACGATGACATCGACGATGATTGAGAAGGAGCAGAACGACCGCAGGGCCCTGGTACATTTGCTTAGAGGTTTGCTCAATTTGAGTCCACTGGAGAGATGGACACCACAACAGGCAATGATGCATCCGTTCGTCACCGAGGCCAAGTTTACAGGTGAGTGGCAGCCTCCTGGTACTGGGTACCAGTCCACACGGGAGTACAGCGAGCTCAAAAAGTCTGCTAAGGGTAATCACTGGTTTCAATAAAGGGTAGAGTTTTGCTACGGGATGTGTGTTCTTGAAAGCTGTAGTTTATGTATTTTATGTACAGGGAAAGAAGTTCATACTTAAACCGTTACCATACCTCTTAGGAGAAGGAAAGCACAAAAGGAGAAAAAAGGAGGAGATCATAATCATTAAGCACTGAGAGGAGCTGGGGCATCCGGAAGAGGTGGAGCCATTGGCTTGTTCTGCCATGCCATGTAACGCTGGAACATCATACCCACACCTTCGAAGACACCGAGCAAACAGGCACATGTGATGGCGGAGTTTCTGGTGTGTCTCCAGCCACCTCTGATAGCGAGAGAACCACCTGTGAAGAAACCAGCAATAATGGCGTTGAGTGGATCCTCTCTCTTTCTCACAGCTTTCACGGCACAGTCATACGTCGAGAAAAGACCACCCCAGACACCGAAGTTACCACCAACGACAGGGACACGGGCCTTGATGGCGGAGATGGCACCCGGGAAACGCTCACCGTATGGAGAGTTTCTGAAGCCCTTGATACCGTGCCAGACACAACCACCGATGACCTGTAAGTGATGTTAGTAAAAGTTCGTTTACCAGCGTGAGTGTGACGAGGGGCGGCAACGTACACCCATAGCGAAGGCACCACCGAAATCGTTAAGAATGACGATCGGACATGGATCTCTTGTGTGATCAGCGGACATATTTGTGTGTTGTGTGTGCGAGAAGGGCTGTTTCTGCTGGGAGACAACCTGTCTCTCCGCCCGTTCGCCGCCGATGACGGGGAGACTTTTCACTTCTGCGGCAGCCGGTGGAGATTGATTTTCCGCGAACTCGTTTGATGAGCGCACCGGGTCGCGCGTGCTGAGAGATCGGAGGGCGGTAGGCGGTAGGGTGACCCCGGAAATTGGAGAGTTCTGTTTGTGGGGTTTTACGAGGATTTGATGGTCTGTGGAAAACGGTGTTCGTTGGAGATGGCGACAGTAGCCATTCCCTTCCAAAGATATGTGGATTTTGATGCGCCTTTCCCACCCACCCCGCGCCACCACCAATTTCAAACACCGAGTCGCCGGGCCCAAAACACCGCCCCATACAACTTTTTCTGGTACCCCTTGCGTCCAGCGTCGACGTTTAAGCCGTGGTACACTTTGGTGGGGCCTTCCTCGTCAGAAGAGGGCGTGTACATGGCCCCTGAGCCCCTCCAGAACCACTTGGACAGGCGCCCAAAGTCCCGTGCTTTTCCCATCTTTCGTCACAGTTTTAAAATTAGAAGGCGGTCCGTGGCCCCAGTAGCGCGAGGCCTGGCGAAGCTCATCCTTGTTCGGCCGGGGATGTCAAAGCTGACAAGAACAATGAGACGAGGCCCGACCGTGGACCAAGCCGGCCTGCTCCGGGTAAATCAAGTCTTAAACCCACATTGCCACAACCCGAAGAGCGTCTCCTGGACGGTCTCCTAGCCAGCTGATCCTTCCCGCACGAGACGTTTACCGATCCCCAAAGCAACCCACAGCCGAGAACGTGTTGCAGCTGCGCGACCCCAAAAGCCTTGCCCAAAGCCGCAATTCATTTCCACGCTCTATTTTCTTTCCCCTTTCCACTCTTCTCCTTCCTCCACCACCGATCAGACAGCCCGTCACAAGGCTCATTCCGCCCCTCGCAGAGATACATATACCGCTGCCGTTGCCCCTTGCGCCAGCGAGACAAACGCGTCTTTCTCTCTCGATCCCGGAACACCCATCGTACCCGACACATACCTCCCCCACTCGACCGTCCACCATGCTGAGGTCCAGGCTGAAAGGAGTGCGCTTCACCACACTTCTGCTGTGCTCGTCACTGCTACTACTGACGCTGTTCCAGACGATCCACTACATATCACAGAATGATCTCGTCCAGAAGGTGACGGACACGGTCACACAGTCATCAAAGGCGAACAAGTACCATGAGTCCGATGGGCTCAAGGTTGTCACATCGAAACCGAACGATGCAGACTCAGAAGCGTCTGCCATCAACGAGGCCATGGCTTCTGAAGACGAGGACGTGGTGATCATCAACGACTACACCGACGAGGAGTACTACGGCAACAAGGAGTACGGCGATTACACGAGTGTCGAGAAGTTGGACAAGGAGCTCGTGAGGGACTCGTTGTTCAAGGAGTTCATCTCAGACAAGCTATTGGCGCCAATCCAGGCTGCTTCTCCTGGCAAGAAGGTGATCAATAACAAGGCCCACTACAACAAGAAGAACCCATTCGAGACGTCGTGGGACAAGAAAATTCCTGTGCTTGATGGTAAGTGGAGAGAGAACGACGGCAACCAGCCCGTGAGAACAAAAGAGTACCTCTCGAGCTTCCTCAAGATCTCACAGCAGGAGAAGGACACGCTTCAAGCATCTCACGACAAGATTATGAAGGCACTGCCCGACAAGTTCCCGGACAGCATTGAGAAGCAGATCAAGGGAAAGGGTATCCTCTACGCCGGTGGTGGTACATACAACTGGCTGGTCCTTCTCTCTTTGAAGATGCTAAGGGACACAGGATCCAAACTCCCAGTCGAGGTGTTTATTCCAACAGACTCAGAGTACTCAGCGGACCTGTGTGATCGTGTGTTCCCAGCATTCGGTGCCCGCTGCATCCTCATGTCCAGTTACATCGACACCAAAAAGTTCAGACTGAAGGGATACCAGCTCAAGTCCATGGCTCTGCTGCTCACCTCATTTGAGGATGTGCTCATGCTCGATTCTGACAACATCCCACTCAAGAACCCAGACAAGCTCTTCATCAATGAGCCATACTTGTCCAATGGGCTCGTTGTATGGCCTGATTTCTGGAGACGTTCCACTTCACCCGACTTCTACGAGATTGCACGCATTCCAGTCAACGAGACAAACCAAGTGAGATTCTCCTACGGAGATGAGAGGGACCACCCAACTCCGCTCGAAACGAAGGAGGATTACAACACCAAAATCTCCTATCACGATTTGGAGGGTACTTTCCCGGAGGCCTCAGCAGAGACTGGTCAGCTGCTCATCAACAAGAAGACCCACGCAAAGGCGATTTTCCTCTCCTTGTACTACAACTACTACGGTCCAGGGTACTACTACGGTCTTCTCTCTCAGGGCCAGGCTGGTGAGGGTGACAAGGAGACCATCCTCGCCGCTGCCCACAAGTGCGGCTTGCCATACTACCAAGTTCAGGAATGGATCAGAGAGTTCGGTGAAATGACGGGAACATATGACTTCCACATTGCCGCTATGGGCCAGTATGATCCAATTTTGGATTACATCCAGACGACCAACCCGGAGAAGTACAAGGACACGACGTTTGAGTACGACCGCACGAAGAACAACTATTTGATGCACAAGTTCTCCAAGTCTGAGACGATGTTCCTGCATTGCAACCAGCCAAAGCTGTACCCTTGGAAGACTGATGGTAATGGGTTCAGAATGGTTCATGATTCCAATGGTGCCAGACGCAGACTTTACAGCAAGGCCTTGATCCAGGAGTTGGGATTTGACGCTGAAGCTAAGATCTGGGAGACTATGGAGTGGATGCTCTGCAAGCACGGTGATATGAGCATCAAAGGTATGAGATCGCCCGAGTTGTGGTGCGGCAAGGTCAAAGAGCAGCTGGAGTTTTTGAGAAGCGATCAGTTGCCAAGTGGGATGGGTGCCGACGAAGCAGAGGGCTACTCCCCTGAACAGGTTGCTGAGAGGGAGAGGCTAGCTGCTATCGAAACCAAGGAGAAGATTGAGAAGCTGAGAGAAGAGGACGAGAAAAAGAAGGAAGAGGAGGAGAGAGCACAGGAGCAGAAGGATGAGGCCGAGAGAAAAGCCGAGGCGGAGAAGTTGACGCCATTGCCAGTTGACCCAGATGAGAACAGAGAGGTGCTCAACAATGTCGTTAACGCTGAAAATGTTGGTGGTGCCAACGTGGAAAATGCCGGTGGGGATTAGGATGGCAATTGTTCTGCTTAAAAAAGTTAGTTTGTTCATGACGATAGATTTGTTACTGCCTAGCTAGTTTATGACACTCTAGATAGCACACTTATGATACGAATTAACAAGTTTACAGCTGATCATGTAAAAACGCAAGTGCAATCTATAATTAATAAACGGGGAATAAACTAAAAAGCTGGGGGAAATAACAATATGTAAATAGTTCAAGCCTCCTTGGAAGAGTCTCTACCAAAGACAGCACACTTGGCCCAGTCAAGGGCGACAAGACATCTGTTTCTGAAAGAGAGACACATGGCGACGTAGGAAACCTTCCAGAAGAGGAAAGTGAAGGAACCAGCAAGGGACAACTTGGTCCAGTTACCCCAGGACAAGTCGGCAATGGCCTTCTCACCACCAATGTAGGCGAGGGCACCGAGGTGCTGGTACTCAAATGGCTCAAAGTTGGCGAGCTTCTCAATCTTGGAGATGATCTTACCCTTCTCACCAACTTCGGTGGTCTGGTTCAACTCGTATCTCAAAGAGTCAATTTTGGCGAGGTTGGAGAGCAACTTGGCGAGGTAGATACCCTCCTGGTACGCAACCTGGGCGGTTGGGGCAAACTTCTTGGACAAAGTACAGTCACCGATACCAAAGATGGAGTCGTCACCGATAACCTTCAAGTAATCCTCATCAATCAAGAAACCACGGTTAGCAAACTTCTGACCCTCGAGCTTAGAAGCCAACTTGACAGTCACATCTCTGGCACCGTTACCGGTAGCCCAAACCAAAACACCGTATGGAATCTCCTCAATGGCAGAGGAACCATCCTCCTTCTTGATCTGAGCGGTGATAACCTTACTGTCAACCTTCTTAACCATAGTCTGCAATCTCAAAGCGATCTTCTCCTCGTGGAAAGTGTCCTCAGCGTACTTGATCAACTTCTTGTTGAACATGTTCAAAATGTTTGGAAGGGCCTCAACAAGGGTGACGTTGATGTCCTTAGCGACAGATGGGTACCACTTGGACAAGTCCTGGTCGACGAAGTCCTGCAACTCACCGGCAAACTCAACACCGGTTGGACCACCACCGACAACGACGAAACTGAGAAGTCTCTTTCTCTCGGTAGATTCAGCAGGAAGGGCAGCGGCGAGTTCAATGTTGTGCAAGATCTTCTTTCTAATCTCCTGGGAATCTGGAACCTCCTTCAAGAAGGAGGCATGCTCGTAGACACCTGGGATACCGAATGTGTTTGGCTTAGCACCGACAGCCATCACCAAGTAGTCGTAGGAGACGCTCTGGACAATGCCGTCAGTGCCCTTGATGGTCACAGTCTTGGCCTTTGGATCAACATCGGTAGCCTCGGCCTCGTGGTAGATGACTTCGCCAGTAGTTCTTCTGCAGATAGATCTGATTGGCTCAATGATGGATCTGAGCTCAATGGTACCAGTTGGGGCGGATGGGAGCAATGGGGTGAAGAGGAAGTAGTTTCTTGGGGAGACAACGACAACGTTGTACAAAGTAGTGTCGAGGTTCTTCAACAAGGAGACGGCACCCCAACCGGAACCAAGCACAACGATGGTCTTTTTTGGACAGCCGTTTGGCAAGGTTGGAGTCTGTGGCTGCTGTGGGCCCGGGTTGGCCTCATCGTAGATCTGGTAGGAGATGTATGCGGTGGCGAGGAGCGTGGAGATCCAGGTGGTTCTCCAAGCAGCCTTTGCGACTCTCTTGATGGTGGATGGCTTCTGCACCGGCACAGACTTTGGGACCTGTGGAGCGGCGTGAGGGGCCTGAAGTCTTCTCAGGGAGGTAGAGAAGAGTCTTCTCTGAACAGTGCGGGCGAACATGGCAGCGTGGTGCAATGGACAAATGAATATGGATGGGAGCCTATGGAGCCAGCAACTGTGCGATGAGCTGGATCAACGGGGGAATTGAGATCTGCTCAGACGGGGTGTACTGTTGACTGGTGCTTGCTCAGTGCAGGACCGTGTGACTCGGAGGTGGGGAAGGAAGTTAGTGTGGGCACAGACACTGGTGAAAAGCCTCTCAGGGGGTAGGACAAGGGGGTTTTCAGCTGCGAGGAGCTTTTATGGAAGACAGCGGTGCGTAAACCGGATTTGAGAATTTTTGCGAGATTTGTGCGATGGGCTTGGGCTCTGCACTGCAGAATCTTGTCTAGCGGGCAGCAAAGCGCGCGCGGGTTGCCAGCCGTGCCCACTCGCTAGGCCGGCGGCTGGGCTCGCTGGGCAGGGATCCGCCGGGCAGAGAGAGCTAGACAGGGTGTCCGCGGAGTCTACAAGAGCGAGACAGAGCTGAGAGGGCACGCGTAGGCCAAATGCGGAGGAGCCAATCAGAATGCCAGCAAAGGAGCAGCTGGTGAATCACTGGGGACTCACGAGCGGAGTCGCTGCCGCCGAGTCGCCCGCACAGCACCGCTCCAGCCAAAGGCGACGGGTGCAATTCAAACGGGACACCCGATCAACTGATGGCCACTGGCGCAAAAATGACCTCTTCGGCTTCGGCGCCCGGCCCACAGCGCGGCAGTCGCGAACAATGCGCTGGCAGTTGGCGCTGGAAGGGGAGAGCGATTCCGTTGGCGGGGAAGCTGGAAGAGGTGTCCTCTATGGATCTACCTACGGTTGCCGTCTCGTGGAGCACCCAGAAGGGCAGCAGAAATCGTTGTATTGCACCCTTGGTAAAACCCCACGCGAGACTCACACACATGCACCTGGTGTAGAACACACAGCCAGCGACGGAGACCTCTGTAGTAAGTGTGGGATCCCAGGATGTTTCTGGTAAAGCTGTCAGATGGAACTTCTTCGCCCTCAGGTCAGTGGTGTACCCACCAAAACTAGGTTGTTAAGGTCCAATATCACGTCAAAAGAGACGAGCCATTGTCCGGTTGATCGACCCCGGTGACACTGAACAATCTGGGAAAATGCTTTACGTTAAACAGGAAGAAGGCTTCACCACATTAAAGAAGCATGCCATGAAACTGCTGACATGCATACGCTTTCGATTGACCAAGAAGACATACGTGCTGTCAGTTTAGGGTATGCGTAGGGTTCAGTTATTTAGCTTCGCTATGGTACCGCTGGCGCGCACCGTTTCTCGAGGGGAAAAGTCCATCGCTCCCTCGATTCGCAACATCAAACCGGGAGATCTCTCCACACCCCCACCATCTTTTTACCAGGTACAATGCCCCCATCACCGCCACCTCTCTCAGTCAAACGACACACCAACTACTTCAAACTGTGCCTGGGTCTCCTCCCACCACGCACACAGAAGGAGGACTCGAATAAGCTCATGATCCTGTATTGCACCGTGGGAGGACTTGCACTGCTCAACCACAAATTCACCAAGCCTCAACGCGATGAGATTGTCGAGTTTGTGTATGCGCATCTGGTGGAGTCTGGCGAGGGGTTCAGAGGCTCTGCGACACATAAGATTGGTGGACAGGGCCAGATGTGGGATTGTTCCACTGTGGCCAACACGTATTCGGCGTTATGTGTGTTGTTGATGCTCGATGAAGATTTCACGAGGAGACTGGACAGTGGGAAGGTGATGGAATACTTGAAAAAGTGCCAACTGGACTCAGGTGCGTTTGTCGGGCTATGCGTTGGTGATGAACAGGTTGGTGAAGCCGATCTCAGGACCTGTTACATGGCGTGTGCTATAAGGAGGATGGTCGGGTATAACGAGGGGAATGATATCGATGTGGAGAAGTTGGTACGGTATATCCACCAGCAAGTGGTGTATGATGGTGGACTGGGCACACATGAGAGTCATGCCGGATACACATTTTGTGGCCTCGCGGCGTTGAAGCTGTTGGACAGGCTCGAACCTGCGGATTGGGAGAAGACTGTGGGGTGGTTGGCACATCGTCAGGTGTCGTACACGGAGTGGACCAAGTGTTTGTTGGATCTGGATACGTTTGATGAAAACGATGAGGGTGGACATAATGGGAGGGACAACAAGTTTGCCGATACGTGCTACTCCTTTTGGTGTACCGGTTCTTTGGACTTGTTGGACAAGACGCGGATCGTGGACACCGATGCGATGGTGAAGTACTTGATGAATATGACACAGAACGGGGTTGTTGGAGGATTTGGAAAGACTGAGGAAGATGATCCAGATCCATACCACAGTTTCTTGGCCCTGTCTGCCCTGAGTTTGTCAGGGCAATACCCGGAGCTCTCACCATTGGACACGACACTTGTAATCCCAAAGAGATGTACAGAAAAGTTGAAGTCGATGCATAAATAACGTTTATATACAGGAGCATTTCATAACACATGATCTTTCAAAGTTTCGTAACAATCTTGATAATCTCCTCATAAATCCCCCATGCGATACCGGCACTGAAGGCCTTTCTCGTGAGTCTGAGCGACAACCCATCAAACAATCTGATCATCCCCTCCTTCTTCACAATGAGCCCGAACGTGCCCATAAATGATCTGAACACCTTTGGATCCAATTGCATCCGTGTCTTGACCGTGTCGAAAGGTGCTGTGATGGTTGTGGCCAAAGACGCAGCAGTGAAGGCACTCGACGAGTTGATCAGTGCGGCAGAAGTCATGCTCAACTCACCTGGCTTCCCGCCATCACTCAGCAGAGGTGGCACTGTAACACTGCTCGGGAACAACTTGGGCAACATCAACTTGCTCTGCTCATAGAACAACACGTACAACCCAGCGTTCGGAGCATCTCTCATACATGTAGCCATAAACCCTCTGAAGAACCCCTTGACACCTTCCTTCTTGTATATCGAGGCCACACCAGCCATCAAAGAAGGGTATTGGTACATCGTGCTCTCGAACCGCACTTTCAACACCGTGACGGGCATAGTGATGAACCCCACAACTCCTCTGGTGACACCGCCCGTGATGAGGTTTTCCGCCATGCTGAGCCGTGGGAGCATACTTGATCTCCCCGAGGTCTGGTCATGTGTCTTTGCCAACACGCTTCTGAAAACATTGAGACTCGAGAGATATAGTGCTGACCCCACCGAAGTACGGACTGCACTGGGTAGTGTTCCCCTCCACAGCTCTTTCAAACTTTTCATGGACTTGATGGTTGATGCGATGGATCCGGCATCGCGCTGTTGTACTCTCGTTTTGAGGAGGTCAAAGGGCTGTAGAATCACAGAGGACGTGAGTCCGCCAAGAAACCCACCCACTAGATGTGATAGGGGCTTGGAGTCTGTCATTGTTGTCCTGGTATGCGAATTGTCAGTAATTGCTCGGGACGTGAGTGGCTCGAGATGTGTGGTTTTTTTGACGTGCGAAAATCCGGGCGCGTGTGCTCGGGTTCCGTTTTGGCGGGGTTGCAGATGGCGCAGTGATGCTACGGTTGTTGCTGGTGGTTGTTGTTCATTAGGAGAAAAAGTCGACGATGTGGTCCAGAGGCACCTGGACGAGCAGGGGAGTGGACTTGGTGGAGCCGTCACGGCAGATGGAAACCACAACATCGTCATCAATGGTGGTGGACATGATGCTCATCTTTTCCTCGTGACCATAGACTCTGAGTGAAATCCCACTGTCCCAGTCTCTTTGTCGTACTGTCAGAGAGCCGACTTGTTCTGTACTCTTCTCGTTGTGGTGTAGAGCTCGTACCCCGTTGAAGTTGTACGACGCCAAGTCACCGTTGAGCCCCACGCCCAACTTCTTCGTATAACTCTCCTTTAGGGCCCAAAAGTGCGTAAACACACTCTTCAGCTCCTCTTCATCCTGTATGGTTTGCAGGTACTCGTACTCAGCTGGGTGGAAGATGCCCTTGAACCCTTCGATGTAATCTTCACCAAACTGGACAACATCAGAGAGGCTCGCAAGGTCAATACCCACGTCCCTTTCGTCCAAAGACACAACCATGGCGGTGTGACCTCTCTGGTTACTCATGCTGAATGATATGGGCGTCTTGTGTCGCAGCAATGGCTTGCCATACTTTGTCTTTGTGAATTCCAACTCATCCATCCTTTGTCCCGTGAGTTGACAACAGACGTAGTGCTGGAGGAGCTGGTTTGCCAGGGCGGTCTGTGCATCTTTGGAGAACTTCTTGGAGATGATCTGGGTCTGTTGTTGGAACGGAAGGAGCCGGAGTGCTGTTTCGAACTGTTTGTGGTGTCAGTCAGGGATCCTTACAACGCGCTGTAGTGGAACTCACCTTAAAATCATCGTCCCAGAGGGCACCGAGCTGGACGTAGAACACAACGAGCTGGTCTCCAGCGGTCTCACACAACTGTCGGACGGTGTTATCCATATCCACCAATGACCCACGGGTCAATCATCAGACCCGAATGGGGAAAGTCTGAACCCGCGGCCCCTCCCAAAAAATGACTGCGCACACAGACCGAAATTTGAGAAAACGCCCTCGCCGATAACAACCACAACGAGCACAACAACAACAGCCCAGCACCAACCAACGAATCACGATGTCTGCCCGCGACGACGTGCTGCTCAAGGCCGTGGAGTTCCTAAGGGACCCGCGCACGGACGCCCCGCTCGAGAAGAAGATCGAGTTCCTGGAGAGCAAGGGCCTTACAAAGCAGGAGATCGAGGAGGCCATCAAGAGATCACAAGAGCCAGAGGAGAAGAGCGTTCCCTCCACAAGCACATCGACGCCGGCTTCTCACCCTCCATTGCAGAACCACACACAGCAATATTATGCCCCTGCACCACCGCCTGTTCCAGAACGTGATTGGAAGGACTACTTCATCATGGCTACGGCCACTGTCGGTGTCGGTTACGCCCTCTACGAAATCGGCAAGCGTTACGTCCTCCCAAACATTCTTCCACAGTCTAAATCGCAGCTTGAGGCGGACAAGGAGTCCATTGATGAGGAGTTTGTGCGTATTGAGGCTACGCTCAACGAGATGAAGCAGGTGCAAAATGAGTTGAAGGAGCAGGAGTTGAAGAAGGCGGAGGAGGTGGACAAGACCATTGATGCCGTTCACGAGATGATCAACACCTCGAAGGAGAAGAATGCCAAGGTGGAGGACGACTTCAAAGTGCTAAAGCTCGAGGTGGAGAACTTGAAGCAGAGCTTCGAGCGAGCATTGGAGAAACAGCAGTCTTCAATCGCGGGCGAGGTGGCATCTATCCAGCATGAGCTTCAGTCGCTCCAGGCACTCATCAAAAGCAAGAACTCGCTAACTGCTGAGCTGAACGGTAATGGCACGAAGACTTCTCCTGTCCCAGCCGTTTCATCCATCCCATCTGCATCGGAGATTCTCAAGAAGGCACAGATGAAGGGCAAGTCTCCAGAACCCCAGACCCACACCCCACCAGCCACGCGCTCATCGTCCTCCACACCAATGCCAACAACTAGCACCACCGCCTCCAAAACAACTACAACATCAATTCCAGCTTGGCAAAGAGAGCTCACAGGCTCGAGCTCCTCCTCGATCCCGGCCTGGCAACAAGCGGCGCAGTCCTCAACCCCTTCCCCAGTGGGCACACCGGGAATTCCAGCGTGGCAGCAGGCTGGCCAGCTCCACCTGAACAACACGAGCGCCGACAACATCAACGAGGCGTACAAGAACGTGCATTGGCCTGAGCACGAGGGAATGGGTTCGGAGTTGACTTCCAACCCTAACAGTGAGAGCGTGTCGCAGTAGTAATGAGATTTATTTTGATTCTACCGTTATCTTGAGTAGTACTCTATAGCGCGTGCATCCTCGGAAAGTGTAGCCACCGCGCGTCAGCGCCGTTTTGAGGGGCGAAGGGGGTTGATCGTAGGCCGGAAAGGGCACAAATTACAGGAACATGACATGAAAAGAAACTGCCGGTAGCCACTGCTCGACAGAAGAGCCCGCCAACGCCCACACTCCCTGCCCCAAGGAGAACACCCCCGCAAAGGCCGCCAGTGATTTGCGACCCCGACCGTTGCAACTCCACGCACACACGCGAACGCGAAACAATCCGCATTTTCCCACACCCTTCGAAGTCTGTACGTCATTTGTCCGCCCCACTAAATTCTGCTACCAAACGGGACAGCAGGACGCTGAAAGTCTTATCCTCGTATCATCCACAACCCACACTCCTTCCACCAACTCACTCCATCGAACGAACCCTGAAATGAACACATTCAACGCCAACCCCTCGGCTCCATACCCAACGCTCGAGCGTCCATCGAAGTACGTCGTCGATGTGCCACAACCACAACATCAACAGCCTCCCTTGGAATCATCACAGCCGGTCCAGGAACCACAAAGACCATACCCAATAGCACCACTGTCACACCTTCAACAATTCCACTCTAACGCGTCGACAGACAGCATCACCACCCGTTTGCAGAATGCCCATATCACAAGACCACAACAGACACCGGTTGCACAGAACCCAGCAGCAATGGGCAGTATCACCTCCTTCCAGAGCTCCTTAGATGAAGCCACACCTCGTCAGGGATCAGTGTCAAGTGCTGGTGTCCCTGTGAAGATGAGCCCCTTGGAGCAGGCACATGCCGCGTTCGTTACTGTTAAGGATCGGGCGTTGACCGAACAGGGGTTTACACCATCAGTGCAGTTGGCATTTGTGAAGAGTCTGTTGGAGAATGCCTCGAATGATGCGTTTTTGTTGAGGTATGATATCAATGGTGTGGAGTGGGACCATATGCTCACATCCTCGGAGGTGAAGAAGAATCAGCACGGCTTTGTCAAGCATGCCGTCAAGCTGTTGAAGAAAGTCGCTACGGAGGCCAAGGACCCAGAAGGGCAGTTTGTGTTGGCATCTTTGTACTCTCACTCACCGGTGATCAAGGTTCCCAAGCGTGATTTGCTCGATAAAAACTATGAGAAGGCCAGAGACCTGTACGCTAGGGCTGGGAGTCGTGGACATCCTATGGCGTTGTACAGACTTGGTGTTTCATGTGAGCTCGGCGTCGGTGGTGCGGTGGATGAGCCGCGTGCTCTTGACTGCTTTCAGAAGTCTGCACAGAAGGGCTGTATCCCAGCCATGTTCAGATTGGGGATGGTGTATTCCCGCGGCGGACTCACTGCTCCACGTTCCCCACAGATGATGATGCACTGGTTCCAAGAAGCTGCTAAAGGTGCATCGAAAGAGAACCCACACGCTTTGTTCGAGTTGGCAAAGGTTTATGAGCGGGACATGTCACTCACAAACTCACCGCAGGATCAGCAGTTTATACGTGAGTTGGACTCCATGGGCGTGCGGTACGATGAGGCACAATCGCTGTACTACTACAAAGAAGCTGCTAGACTGACGTATGCACCATCACAGTTCAAGCTCGGTTGGTGTTATGAGTACGGCAAGTTACAGTGTCCTATCGATGCTAAGAAGAGTATTGGCTGGTACTCACGAGCTGCCAAACAGGGCCATCCAGCCGCTGAGATGGCGTTGAGTGGGTGGTATCTCACCGGTGCTAAAGGTGTGCTCTCGCCAAACGATCGAGAGGCCTTCCTCTGGGCTACAAAGGCTGCTGAGACTGGGTTTGTCAAGGCGGAGTACGCTCTGGGCTATTACTACGAAGTCGGCCTCGGTTGTGACAAGGACCTCGAGATGGCGAAGAAGTACTACCTTCGGGCAGCTACGCAGGGCCATGAGAAGAGCAGAGAGCGTTTGAGACAGATGCGTGGGTAGTTTAACGTGCTAATGGACTTTTGTAATTTTTTCTTTACTAGCACACCCATGCGTAACCTTTAGCACCATCGGAATTCCGGCATCAGCGTCGGAATAATTTCGGGTGAGCAAAGGCCATGGCGTTGTCCACTTTCTCTACCTCTCCTACACACCATTGACCCCAAAACCCCACAACGCAATGCTCATCACCGAATCCTACCACGACGTTACCACATCCCTGGGCACGACGCTCCGCCTGTACACCTTCCACCCAAAGATCCCGAACTATCCAAAGGCAAAGTTCCCAGGTGTCGTGGTGTACTCTGAGATATACCAAGTCACTGGCCCAGTCGCTCGTTTCGCAAAGAAGATCGCCTCGGAGGGGTACATCGTCGTTGCACCATCAATCTATCACAACTTTGTCGGACCAGAGCCATTGGCTTATGATGTGAAGGGTACGGACGATGGTAACCTTTTCAAGGTTGAGAAGCCATTGGAGTCGTATGACGAGGACAACAAGCTTGCCATTGACTACTTGGAGTCCTTGGAGACCTATTCGGGGAAGTGTGGTGCCACTGGTATGTGTCTCGGTGGCCACTTGGCATTCAGAGCCGTCTATGATTCGAGAGTGAGCGCCTCTGTGTGTTTCTTCCCTACTGATATCCACGACCATGCCCTGGGTAAAGGTAAGAATGATGATTCGTTGAGCAAAAGTGCACAGTTGGCGAGAAAAGATGCAGAGATTGTGTTGATCTTTGGTACTCTGGACAACCACGTTCCACCTGAAGGCAGAGACGTAATCAGAAAGACACTCAGGGACAATGGTGTCAACTTCACGTTTATGGAGTTGAACGACGCACAGCATGCCTTCGTGAGAGACGAGTCCTCCAAGGGCAGATACGACAGTGCCATTACCTCGGCATGCTTCGGTTTCCTGTTCGAACTCTTCAACAGAAGACTCAGAACTGACCTAGGTGAGAATGACGGTAAGGACGTTGTCGTTGAGAATGTTTGCTAAGACGATCTATAAATCTTTTTTTTTTTATTTACTCCAGATCCACACTTTCACCAGGAACGTATGGCTCGAGCAAGAACTTTGAGAACTTTGTAAGTTTCTCCAAACCTCTCACCTCTGTGTTCACGAGCGGCATCTTCACCAAGTGGAAGTCTTCGTAGAGCTCATCCATCTCACCGAGATACTTGTTTTGCACCTTGGATCTGGCCTGGCAACGCTTGCATGGGTCGTCATTCTGTGTGAAAAGCAACTGGTTGCACACGATGGAATTCACATCAATACCGTAAGAGTTGAGCTCCTGGATCAGACGCTCAGACTCGTAGAGGGACAAGAACTCGGCGATGCACACGACAACAAACGTAGTGATCTCCGGGTCGGTGAACTGCTCGTTAATGAGGGCAGTCAACTCCTTCAACTCATTCATCTTAGTCATCATCTCGTTCATCTTGTCAGCACCAGTGAGAGAGCTCATCATAGGACCCATAGATGCGGTAAGAGAGTCAACCTTGGCCAGGAGCTTGGAGAAGGTCTGTGGCAATTGGAGGAATCTCAGCGTGTGCCCCGTTGGTGCAGTGTCAAAGATGATCGTGTCGTATGCAATCTCATCACTGTTATCGCCACCCTGCTTCTTGATGTGCTTCATAACCTCCATGAAGGACAGAGCCTCATCAATACCAGGGATACTCGTCGTCAAGTCCGACATGAGGGAGTTGATCTGGTCGTTACCGGAGTTGTTCATGTTGGCGCTGAGGTCCTGCATTGCAGCAGAAGGGTCGATCTCCATACACGACAAGTTGTCCATGCCGGTGACTTTTCTAGCATCCTTGCCGAACTTCTCGCCAAACGCGTCAGAGAGGTTGTGTGCCGGATCCGTGGAGATCAGGAGGTACTGCTTGTGTGGGTTGTTGAGCGCCAGCTGGATGGAGATGGAGGAGGAGGTCGTGGTCTTTCCGACACCACCCTTTCCACCGACGAAGATCCACTTGAGCGTGTCGTGCGAGATGATCGACTTGAGGTTTGGCTCCGGTGCGTCGAAGTCGTCCATTGTTGCGTTGTTTCGATTGGTTGTTTCGACAAGGAGATGAGAAGCTCCGGTGGCGCACTGGGGCCGGAGAGTTTTTATAGCGCCGCCGCGAATGCTCTCGCTGGACAGAGAAGAGGTTTTTTTTTGTGTGTGTTCAATTTGTCCAAGCTGTTGGGAGCCTTCTAGAAGGTTCCTTCGGTTTTCTTCGTCGATATTTGTCTAATTACCGTCAGTATGTCATCAACATGGTGGGCGACAGATCGTGCCATCGCTACTGCTTGAACGGGGCCAGAGATCGCATCCACTCTGCATTCCCTAAAAGTTAACGAGCGCAATCACGCAAAGGCTTTCCAACAGGCAGCTTTCTGATATCCAGTTCACGTGGTGCTTATGAAGCTCCCTCCACTGTGATCGAAGTGCTTGGGCTGGTCTGGCGACGTTTCTACAGTCACTCTTTCCATCCCGTCAATACAACAGAGACACGATGGATACATACATAGATCACGCGTGCAAATCCGTCGAACAATTTGAGCGCATTAAAGATCCAGAGTTATCAACCCCAGACGAGCTTCTTGAACCTGTACTCGAGCACGTCCATCACCTTAGTCGACGCCTCCTTAGAAGTCATAATGTCCTTGCTCTCCAGTGTGGACGAGTGACATGTCTTTGACACCAAGTCAATGATGTGCTTCACCTTGTTGTACTCCATGTCCTGTGGGAACTTGAACGTGAAGTACTGGTGCTCCTCTTCAGCGTCACCACTCTTGACAAACAGCTTCATTCCAACGTTTCTCCGTGGGTTCAGTGCTAAGGCGTTGTGTGTGGAGAGGATGTATGTACCGTACTCAAGATGGACCACATCACCAATCTCAAGCACGACACACTTGACAATCTGCTGACTGGCCTCGTCAAATTGGACGACAAAGAGCTTCTTGTTGGTTAAGATCAGACACACAGTCTTCAAGTCCATCCCCTTCAACTTCAAGGTGTTCCACTCCATCGGAGACTGGAATCCGAACCACGACCCAATCAGAATCAGATCATCGTCAAAGTTGAGCTGAGCAATGATGTTCTGCAACGACGTGTTCTTCTTCGAGAGCTGTTCCGAGATCTCGTTCGGGTCCAACACGTTCAGCGTAGACTCGTACTCTTCGAAGATGTCCTCGTTTTGATGCCCATGAAGGTAGTCGATGAAACACTGCTTGAAGTAGTCACTCACATACCCGCTGTAGTAACGCGACAGAGTCAGCACACCGTCATTCAACAAGCCCTTGTAGCTTCTCTTCGAAGTTCTCGTGAAGTCACCCTTCAATGCATTCGTAGATGAGTATTGTTTGGAAATGTAGTCACCATTGTCAGCCCACAAGTTGTTGTACTCACTCTGGAACGCCCCATCCGTTTCAAGGCAGTACTTCTCCAAGATGTACTTCACCAAGATGAACTCCGCCATGAACTTCTGCACCAAATTTGTACGATCAAGACAGTCCACACAGTTGACCCTAAAGATGCCACACTGCGTCTTGGCACACAATGGGTCATACCAACCATAGTTGACAAGCGTCTCCTCCACGGTCAACTCCGGCTCCACATTCTCGATCTTCTCTTCGAGCAACTCCCTCACGCGGTCAAACCGCATCTTCTTACAAACCTCATGGAAGTCAAACCAGTCAAACCCGATCCCAAACTCCTTGCAGAGGGATTCGTACGCATCACCGACGACCCTCTCCTTCTTGGATCTCTCCACGAGGTTGACACACGCCACATCACCAAACTCGCTCTTCAGACCTTCAAAATGGTTCACAAACGGTACTTTACACTTCTCCACTGGCCTTGTCAAGTACGGTACGGGCTTCAGCTTGGATGGGTCCTGTTGGAAGAAGATAGGGATGGACCCGCGCATGATGTCAAATCTCGTGAACAGTGTCGTATCTGAGTAGTACGACTCCACAAGCAAATACTGTGATGTGATGACAAAGTTCGCAACATGGCCCTGATCGTCAATCCCACGGCGGAGGTACCGTGAACCTGCTCGATGTGTGCTTCTTTTGGATATTAGCAGGAGTTGGCCTTTTTTGGAGGTGGTGTATTGTGTCAATGTAAGTGGAATGGTTTTGACAAAGCCCTGGATGACATACAGACGGAGCTGGGGTGGGAGCTTCTCTGAAATGTGTGCGTTGTAGAGGAAAGCTTTCGAGTGACCCGCGGGTGTCACAAGTGTCTCGTTCTCAAAGTTGATCGGCTTCGTGATGTCGAGCTGTCCGGAGTAGTAGAAGTCCCCTGAACTGAAGAACAAGCCAAGTTGCTTCTCGTACTTGTACAACATCTCAGTAGAAACATGTGTGTCCAGGCCCAGCTGGTCATACTTCTTCATCTTCGCCTTCTCCAGGAAAGAAAGTGGGTTGTCCTTCAACTTCTTCGGCATGCCCTTGATAGTGATTGCTCTGTTGAGTTTAAACGACGTGGTCTCCGAGGTCTGATCGTTGATGGTATCAGAAGACGATGAAGACATCTCACTCCCATCGACATCGTAGACTTTCTGGTTGACTTTCTGTGGGGACAACGCTAACGACGCGTTGGATCTGAGGTCATTCACATACACACCCATCTTGGAGAAGAGCATATCCTTCTTTTCGGTCAACTCGTCTGCAATCTTCTTCGGTGGGGTCACCGGTTCGTTCTCCTTTGATTTCACTGGCTCTTGATATCTGAACGACTCCTTCGCCAAGGTGTACTTGAGCGGGATCACAAGTGACTTCTTGATGTTCCATATCGTTGTATCGTGATGCTCAAACACCGATGTTTGCTGTGTGATGAAAACGAGATATCCAGGGCCCAACGTCACCATCCCCACAACCCCATAACCCTCAATACAGGCAAGTGGTTCTTCGGGTAGCTTCTCGATCTCAATGACGTCGAGACCATCGTATTGAATCAGGAATGTCTTCTCGCAGGAGATGGAGATGCCCTCTCTGTGGAGTCCGAGTTTGTGTGTGGGTGACAGCCCATTTGGTGGAGCTGAGTCTGTAGATGTCTTGGGAGTCTCTGCAGACATCGCTGGTCGTAGTTGTGTAAAGTCTCTCGGTGGTTTATCGTTTGTGGAGAGAGCACAAAGTTGGTGCCTCCTCCTCAGAATGCTGTACGAGCGCTACGAAGGTGTCACGCGCGCAGGGTCGCGCAACCGCTACGGATCCGGAAGTTTGTAAACAGCGCAGGAGGCGGTTGGGCAAGGCTGTTGATTTGGCGTCAAAAAGCATCTCTTTCATCAATAAAGATGTATCCAGAACATGTTATGACTCTCCAAGAGAAGTATCAGTGTCATGGAATCACAAAGGCAGGCCGCAGGTGCAAGATTACGGTATCCAAGGGCGCTGTTTACTGCCAATACCACGCCCCGATTTCATTACCACCCAAACCCACGAGGAACGACAACGCCACTCTAGAACAGAAAACACAGTGCCAGGGCACCACAAAGGCTGGGGACAAGTGCCATCGTCTGGCATCCAAGAACGTTGGTTACTGCCACTGGCATGCTCCAAACTCAACACTTAATACATCTGTTCTATCACCAACAAAATCAACAAAGAACGAGAACCTCCCAGACAGGGGATTCATATACATCTACAGTCTTGCTCATCTCCTTTCACCATCACCGACCAAACAAGAGTGGCTACTGCATTCTAAGGAGAGCAAAGATGCCCAACCCTTCGATCCACAGAAGCAGATTCTCATCAAAGTCGGTCTCACGAGGGGTTCCGTGAACAAACGACTCAGGCAATGGGAAGCACAGTGCTCCCATAAGCTTGTGTCCGTGAACCCATACATGATAAAGGAGAAGAAGGTTTCGCTGACAACACTGATGAACAAGTTGAGCATACGAGACCGAGAACCCGAGCTCTCTAATTACGATTCAGATGACCAGGGATTCTGGTGCTCGAAAGGCCTAGTTGAGCTGGAGAAGAAAGTACATACAGAACTCAGGAGCAAGTATGGCAGAGGAGATATGATCTGTCATGGATGCAGTAAGCTCAACAGTGATGGTGAGGTTGTACGAGTGGGGCTCCATGTCGAGTGGTTCAAGGTCCCGCGGCGCGATTTGAAGAAGATTTTCGAGATGATTGATCGAATGATACTATAGTGATGGATTGGAACCCACTACGGACCGGACATACCAGAGATTCACTGTAGCTTCCCCCACACAAACATCGCCCTCATCGTCTCCACAAGTCGGAACTGGTGGCGCGCCCTCGGAAGTACTACAAGTACTTTCGCGAACTTTTTTTTCAGGCATTTTTTCAGTGCTTCAGCGCCAAAGGCTGAGGAGATCCAGTGTTGAAGGCGTTGCAGAACCCCCATCTGATCCCACCGAAAGCACACCAAACCGTCCATCATGAGACCTCTGATGCTCAAGGGTCACGAGCGTTCGCTCACACAAGTCAAATACAACGCCGAAGGTGACCTCATCTTCACTGTCGCCAAGGACAAGGAGGCCTCCCTGTGGTACTCCAACAACGGTGAGCGTGTCGGTACGTTCATTGGCCACAACGGTACCATCTGGTCTATCGATGTCGATTCCAAGTCCGAGTTCTGTGTGACCGGTTCCGCTGACTTCACTGCCAAGCTCTGGAGAGTGGCCACCGGTGAGTGTCTTTATACTTTCCAGTGTGAGACACCGGTGAGAAGAGTGGAGTTTGATGTCACCGACACGAAGATCCTCATGGTCACCGATGCCGTCATGGGTATCCAGGGTACGATCTCCGTGTACGACCTCAACCGTGAGCAGCCAACAAACCAGAACAATGAGCCATTCCTCAAGATCACAACACTGGAAGGATTCCAGAAGGCCACCGTTGCCGGATTCTCTTACAAGAGCAAATACATCATTGCAGGCCACCAGGACGGTGTTGTCGCTAAGTACGACGCCACCACTGGTGAACTGTTACACAGCACAAAGGTTCACGATGGCCTCATCACAGACCTCCAGTTCTCCCAGGACAAGACGTACTTCATCACATCATCCAAGGACAAGTCCGCCAAGATTCTCGATGTCGACGAACTCAACATCCTCAAGAAGTACGAGGCTGATGCACCAATGAACTCTGCTGCACTCACACCGGTCAAGAACTTTGTCGTGCTCGGTGGTGGTCAGGAAGCCAGAGATGTCACAACAACGTCTGCCTCTCAGGGTAAGTTTGAGGCAAGATTCTACCACAAGATCTTTGAAGACGAAATTGGTAGAGTGAAGGGTCACTTCGGTCCACTCAACTACATCGCCGTGCATCCAAAGGGTATTGCCTACGCATCTGGTGGTGAGGATGGTTACGTCCGTGTGCACACTTTCGACAAGTCATACTACGAGTTCAAGTACGATGTGGAGATCACAGCCGAAGCTACTGCCAAGGCCCACGAGGAGCAGGAATGAGGATGCTGGCATACATAAAGAAGGTCATAAACTCTCTGTACACTAGACTTGTTTCCGTTATCTTTGATGTAAGCGTGCCTACGAATGGTTGTTAGATGCGTATTCGTATTATTTCTCTCGTCTCGACATGGTTCTCGTTCAAAATCTTGCAACCGTCTATTTACCGCCGGCAGCTCTTCTCGCATCAGCTATATATAATGTTAGTACGGGTCTACGAAGTTCTACGTCGCTCGAGCAAATCAAACTCACCCTCAGCCTGCTTCTTTCTCATGATTTCAGCCTGGGCCTCGAGTCTCTTCTTTGGGTCGCCCTCCTGCTTCTTCTTCTGGGCCTGCTGCTTCTTCATATTCTTTTCACGGGCCTTCTCTCTCTGGTTTCCTCTAGACATTTTCGTTGATGGGCTCGGGGTCGTGCTGGCTGCTCAACCGTGGGCTATGGAAGACAATGGAAGGAAATGGACGCCAGCTTGATCGGCAGCTTCCCGGCGGCCCGCGCGAAGTGGTGTCCGGGTGTTGATGGTGTGTTCAACTGGCATCTGGCGGTGTTGTCAGGGGTCTTGCGGTACTACGTGACATATCTGGTGGTTTGGTTTCTTAAAGAAAACAATTATGAGCGACACCGAACTCACAGAGGATCAATTGAAAGAGCAGAAGCTGGAAGAGGCCAGAAAGAAGGTGCGTTGTATTTGTCTTTCCCTCTGCGCCAGCTGAACTAACAGGGATCACCACAGTACGAAGCTCTCAAGAAGAAGACTAAGAAGAAGAACAAAAAGAAATCCAAGAAGGATGACTCTGAGGAGAAGGAGGGCACACCAGAAGTAACTGAGGCAGGAGAAGAGTCCAAAGAAGCCAGTGTCGAGCCAGCTCTAGAAGAGCCAAAGGAGGAGCCAAAGGAAGAGCCAAAGGAAGAGAGCAATGCCACCACAGAGCCCTCCGAAAGACCCCTTGATGATTCTCAACCAGAACCAGCTCAGGCGACAGTGGAGCCTACGGAGACTGAAGTAGAGCCAGTGGTTGAGAAAGAGCAAACACCAGAGCCGCCAACTGCTGAGCAATCGGAGCCGGCTGCCGACTCACTCTTCCCAGACTCAGGTCCGTCGTTCATGGAGACCCTCCAACAGTCCAAGCTTGAGGATAAGATCAAACAACTTCAGGAGAAGAACACTCAATTACAGAAGGAGAAGGAAGAGCTGAACCAGAAAGTAAGCAAGCTCACAAAAGACAACAAGGCGCTCAAGTTTGAGAAGTTGGATCACATGGAGCAGATAGAGACGCTCAGCGCCCAGGTGGCGGACCTCCAGTCCAAGCTTGGAAAGACCAAGCTCGACGCACCAGCACAGCAGTACCAGACACCATACAACGAGTATGACGAGAACCTCTCACTCTCCCCGTCGCCATCCTTCACACCACAACCTCAATTCACATCCACTTTCTCACAGTTCAACTTGGGCAAGAATGACAGCACACTGAGTCTCACAGAGGTCAAGGCCAGACTCAACAAGTGGAAGGGGTGGAACATTGATATGTCTACATGGAGAAGCGTGGGCAATGGACCAGTTCTTGATATGTAAGTTATGTACAGATTCTGTTTCTTCCTCCTATATGCAGCAAATCATCTGATACGACACAACACTTCACCGGCGATATTCTGCGCAGCAGCCTCAGCCAGGTCGTAGATCTCCTTTGTCGAGTTATCCCTCACGAGCACAAGTTCACTCGGCTGGATAGGAGCAATTTTTCTCACAGACTTCCCATCGGCGAGCTCCTTGATCTGTTCAGCGGTGAGATGGATACGACAACTTGGTTTCGAGATGAGCTGGAACTTGGAGATCACGGACTTGGAATCTCTGTACTTGAGTCCGAGCCATAGCCTTCTGGTCGCGATGTTGTCCGGCGTGACTTCCACTGGTGTCGGGTCTGGACCGTGTATGGAGCCACGTTGTATCGAGGTGATGAAGCCCTGCTTGTATAGATGTGACGCCACCTGGAGGTGTAGGCGGGTGTATGGGATCATCGTTGTGCTGAGGTTGACGCGTGTGACATTCTGGATGTGTGCGGCCACGTTGGCCAGCTTGACGAGGGACATTTGAGCTGTGTTTATGGCCGGTGAGTGGAGTCGGTGTTGTGCTCGTAGTCCCGGCTTTCGAAGAAATTTTCCAGACAGGCGAACGTTCCCGCGACTGGGCCCGGGCGGGGCGACTTTTGATGTTTCCCGACACATCGACCCATCTTTGAGCTGAGGTGGAGGAGGTAGTAACGAGTCCATGATGCTCAGATCCCAGGTCACACGGTACCTCGGACGTACAGCTCCTCTCACACAAAGACTGGTGGCGCCATCGTTCTCCGCTCCTATCAGGGCATACTCCACAGAACCGAAGAAGGACGACGACGAGGCCAAGAATGAAAAGAAGGTCAACTTCCGTTCTTTCGTGACCGTCGGTATTTTCGCCTCCATTCTCCTCACACAGGTGGTCGAAGTCGTGAATAAGGAGAAGCCGCGTCCTCGTTCCATGAGTGAGACCGAGTACTACCAACAGCAGGCCAGACTCAAACGTAAGGTTGCACTCTTCACCCCAGAGGAGAAGGAGGTCTACCTGTTGAAGGGCGCAGAGAAGATTGAGAAGTCACAGGTCCACGTCCCAGAAGGCGTGGATGTCATCTATCCAGACGATCTTGTTGAGCTCGAGAAGAAAAACGAGGAGTCCAAGTTCCACGCACTTTTGAATGACCCATCCACTACGACCCTTCCTCGGGGACTGATTGTTGATCTCGTGGGGCAGTACCTCAGCACCAAACCAAACGGCAAATTCCTCGTGCTCAACTTCCCACCGGATCTCAAAGAGGCCATCAAGTTCGAGGAGAAGGTTGTCACAATAAAGTCCCTTTTGAACGCCACGGGGTCCGAGGAGGAGCAGGTTATCAGATACTACAAGACTGTTGATAAGGTCAAGACTGTGGAGTCTCTGGACAAGCTTGAACTTTGACTCTGTACATAAAACATTAGAATTGCTGTATATAACCCTTTTTAATTTATTCATAGACCCATTACTTCTTGGTAGACCCGAAACCAGAGAATCCCATCATTATACTCATCTCGTCTTGTGGATCAGCAGACGACTTCTGCTTGGTCTCCTTCTTCAACTTCTTCTTCTCCTTCCGTTCCTCCTCAAACTGTCGCCTCTTTTCAATCCGCTGCTTAATGTCGTACTTCTCCTTCTCGTCTCTCTTCTCCTCAAGCTTCTTCACCAGCATCTCAAAACGTTCCTTCACCTCCTCGAGCGTCACCACGCCCTTCATCTTCTCCAGCTCACCGCTTCGTATCAGATGCGGCTTGCTGTTGAGGTGGTCCACAAACTTCAAGTTGTCCTTGAACGTCAGATCGCAGACTTCACAATAGAATCCGAAGGCTTTACCTTTCGTCCGTGTGATCTCAGAGGTGACAACCTGCCTCTTGTTCAAGTTGGCGGAGAAGTTCAGAGCATCCCTGTTGAGTGTCACTGCGCCTTCGACTTCTTGCACTTCTCTACTCTTCTTCTCCCGCTCAATACGCTCCTTATGAAGCTTCTCATACTTTTCTCTGTCCCACGTTCGTCTTCCGAAGTTTCCCTTATCTGCCATAGTCGCTGGTTTAGTATCCCTGTTGGTGGTGAAGTTCAAGTTCGGGCATGCTCATCGCGGCTTTGTTTACTTTTCGCGAGTGTGGGAGGCGGCATGTTTGCAAAGTGGCAAACATCACCCTCATGCTCCTCCAGATTAACAGAACCTGATGCACAGAGACAGCCCAATATGAGCCGTGATATCATGTCTATGATGTCAAAGTCGAAAGTGACCAAACCGACTGCCCGCAACCCAAAATCCACCGCACATATCCCAACGCTGAAAACAGCAACCCCGCTGACCATCTCCACATCAAAGACTCACAGGTTCAAGATCAAAGACGAATACCTGATACAGATCGAACCACTTCATCCACCAAGCGAGAAGTCAAAGATAATAACCGCCTTCGATCTGGATTCCACACTCATCATCACGAAATCTGGGGCAAAGTTCGCAAGGGGCCCCACAGATTGGACATGGTTCAACGACCAAGTCATCCCAACGCTACGTAACATCACCACGCCGATAGTAATCTTCTCCAACCAGGGAGCAGTGGTGGCTACAAAACCATCAAAGTCCTTTCTGAACTTCAGGACGAAATGCGAGGACCTGCTGAAGGAACTGAAGAAGGGTGATGTTGATACTTCCAAAATTTGGATCTTCGCCAGTCCGAAGAAGAGCTCATCGTACAAGAAGAAGGAGTTGGAGCATATGTTCACCAAGATGAGGAAGCCGGACACAGGTATGTTTGATGAGTTCATCAAAGTTTACGGTGCGGAGTTGGATGTTGGCGAGTGTCTGTACATCGGTGATGCTGCTGGCAGGGAGACAGACTTCAGTGATAGTGATAAGGCGTTTGCCAAAAACACTGGAATGAACTTCAAGACACCCGAGGAGTTCTTCAAATGATTCTACAAGTCACACGTCTGACTGTAATTGTACATTAACTTTTGGTCATTTTAGAGTGGTTGAACTTGTGTAAACAATTATGCTTCTCTCATCAAAAAACACAGAAAGTTTAGTCGTCCTGGACAATGGTGCCCTTCTCAGAGACGTAGATACCATCCAAGAACTTTCTGATATCCTTGTTTCTGACACGGCAGATCTGCTGAACGTCGGCACAGGTCTGGGAAACATCCTCGACAGAGTTACCGGAGAGGACAATCTCATCCTTGATGTTGGTGGAGAACTCAACGGTGACACCCTCTCTGACCTTGACCTGTCTGACCTGCTTGTCACCCAAGAAGTTTCTGATCTCGATGTACTGCTGGCCGTCAATCTCAGTGGTGTTAACGTTGATTGGGAAATGCGCGTAGACGTATCTCATCTTGTACTTGTAACCTTTGGTGACACCGGTGATCAAGTTGGCAATGAGGGACTTGACGGTTCTGAGAGCAGCAACGTGCTTTCTGTCACCATTGTGGACAGTGATCTGGATGGCCTTCTCGGACTTCTTGGTGAAGGTGACATCGATGTGCTTGAGGTCCTTGGTGAGGGTACCTCTTGGACCGGTGACGGTGACGTGACGGGCCTTGATCTGGACCTTGACGCCCTCTGGGACCTCAAGGATCTGGTCGGTTCTGATGTACTTCATTGTTGATGGATGTGACGGCCTTTCAAAAGGAGCTCTCCGCGAGTCCGCTTGTGGCCTTGAACTGCGCTCCCAGGAATTTTTCACTGCCCGGGGGCCCGGGGGAGTTGGCGATGGGAGCGCGCGCGAGCCAAAGAACACCCGGACACACCCATAGTTAAGCGCCAAAAACTAAAGCCCTAACTGACTTCACGTGACTTAGATAAGGGCAACCATTTCAAAACAAAAAGGTTGGGCGTTTATTCTTCATCGATCATTTTCTGCAGCTTACCAAAGATGCGGTCCCTGTGCTGCGCGAGCTCGTCATCCTCCTCGCCTGGGAAGAAGTGCTGACGTGGGTACGGTTCGTCCATGTCCATGTCCGAGTCGTCGTCCCCGTCAAACCCATCATCATCCAAGGCAGCAAGAAGATCCTGCGGGCCATTTCCGTCCTGATCATAATACTCGTCGTACAGTTCTTCAAAGTTAACTGTTGTTGTAGTCTGTGTTTCAGTATGAAGCGTCTCTGTGAGTTTCTCGAAGGAGTCGTCGTCGTCATCCTCCTCATCCACGCTTGAATAC
This sequence comes from Petasospora rhodanensis, assembly GCA_030569395.1. NCBI lineage: Eukaryota > Fungi > Ascomycota > Saccharomycetes > Phaffomycetales > Wickerhamomycetaceae > Petasospora > Petasospora rhodanensis. The sequence goes on from JAJMKQ010000244.1 coordinate 29,314, forward strand.
TCATCCTCGTCCTCGGGGTAGTCGTTCTTGTAGAAGTCCTCCGCGTTGGAGTCTTCGTCGTCGGAGAGCTGTTTCTCTGAGTCGTCATCTCCTATCAGATCATCATAGTCCTCTTCAAATTTGCTGTGGGTGCGTTAGTATGATAACAATATGAGGCCAACAGGATCCAACTTACATATACCCAATACGATCTTTCTCCCAGGATTCCTGGACAGCCTTGTCACGATAATAAACATCATAGACGTACTCCAACTCGACATTCCCACTAGGCTTGGAAGCATCTGTAGCTGTACTTGATGTAAAGGCTGATATGTGTTTACGTTTCTTCAGTGAACCCTTCGTAGGTTGTGGTGTTGAGTCTCGAAGCAGAGAGCTGAGCATGTCATTGAGTTCCTCTGGGAGCTCTTCTGTCTCGGCCTGCTCCTTTGGGATCACAAATGTGTTATCCTTGTCCTGTATCAGTGTGTTAGTTGATATCCCACAATTGATTGATAGTTCACACTTACGGCCTTGTGCGACGACTCCTGGAGAAGCGGCAGCATGGCAGTACCATCGCTGGGGAGTTGCACGAAGTCTGTATCTGTTCTCTGGAGCTTAAAGACTGGTTAAACCGTTAGTAAGTCCCATTCCTGTGCTCTGTATACGCCAATTAACTCACTATATGACTCGTTCTTGGCCCTCTTGGACTTGGGGGCTTCCAAGACTGAGAGGTTATGTTAGTATGAATTCCAGTCGAACCAACAACACTGGGGCGAATCAACTCACTAAGCGCCTGGAGAGAACTCTGGTTTCTCTTTCTCTTGATCCTCACCACCTCGGGCAGGTCTCTCCGTCTTGATCTGTTCAATCTGTTGCTCATTGTTGCTAGTTCTGACTTCAAAAGAGATATATCGCAGATGTGAAGTGGTTTCGATCTGGAGATTTTCGGATTTCACCGCGGGCGGGCGCGGTCTTATACTCGGAGATTGTCGAGCGCGCGCGAACTGTTTTTTGCCCTCTGACACAAAAAGGATCTGGGGTGACCCTTTTTCTGTCCGGATCTCGGGTTTAAGGGGGGGCCTGGTGTACAAAGAGGAGAATCGTAAAATGCGTCTAAAGTGTGTCTATAAACAATCCAGCCTCCTCATTTTGTCCACACATTAGCAGATATACCAGTACAGCCAGCGCAACTCCACCATGCAGATAAAGACATACCTCCAGAGGGAGATCAGACAGTCCATGATCACCATCAACAGGTACATCAACATCTTCACCGACACTCTGATTGGCACAGTTCTTGAGAAACACCACGACATTGTTCTCGTCACAGGTGGTGGATCTGGCTTGGGGAGAGAGATTGTCAAGGAACTTCGTCTGAGAAACATGCCCAAGGTTATCGTGTTCGATATCGTTGTCCCATCGGAGGAGTTTCGTATCGACGGTGTGTGGTATTTCGAGTGTGATGTGAGCGACAGAGTAAGACTCCAGGAGTTGAGTGTGAAGATCAAGGAGGAGGTTGGGATCGTAACAGTCGTGATCAACAACGCGGCCATCGCCTCCGGTAAGTCCTTGACCGAGTTGTCCTTTGATGAGATTGACAAGATGATCAACGTGAACTTGATGTCCAGCTTCTTCATCACCAAGATCTTCCTTCCAGACATGCTCAAGTTGAAGAGAGGATACATCGTCACCATTGCCTCGGTGTTGGGGTACATGACACCATCCAGATTGACTCTGTACGGTGCCGCCAAGTCCGGCTTGATTGCCTTCCACGAGTCCTTGTCGTACGAGTTGGGTCCCCCGTTGGGCGGAAACAGTGGTGTCAAGACATTGTTGATTTGTCCTGGCCAGCTCAAGACCCCGATGTTCAAGGGAGTCAACACCCCGTCCTCCATCTTGGCGCCAGAGTTGGAGCCGTTGTACGTCGCTCAGAAGATCGTACGAGCACTTGAGTTTGGAAGAAGAGGTGAGATCCAAGTGCCATTTTACGGCCACTTCTTGCCCTTGTTCAGATCGCTTCCTTGGCCAGTGACACAGTTTGCCAGACTCCTGAGTGGCATGGACGAGTCCATGATGACGTTTGAGAGCGATAAGCACAAGGCACCTGCTCAAACAGTGTTGGAAGCAGTTGCAGAGGGAGAGTCTGCTGGCTCATCGACATAGTTGTTCTCAATCCATCTGAATCCCCAAAAGTTACCCTTAGCACCACCCCAGAACGGCTCGTTGAAGTCGTTAGCAGCGATGATCTTACCTTTGACCAAGCCCAATGGCAACGAGTTGTAGGTTCGTGAGTCCAAGGAGTGGGCGAGGTTATCGCCTGTGACCCAGCAGTGGCCCTCTGGAACCTTGATGAACTTGTTGAAACTCGTAGCTGCGTCGTGCTTGTCTTCCATACTTGGGTCCACAAGGATGATATCTCCCGGCATACCGGTGATCCTCTTGCACACCCTTTGGTCAGGATCCGTCGGCTTGAGCGCCACAATACAATCACCCATCTCCAATCCTCTTCCGAGCTTGTACTTCTTCAGAGAGTGGACAAAGTCCCCACTGGCCGCCAAAGTCGGAAGCATGGATTCCCCTCTCGTCTCAGTGAACTCGTACAGGTGGGACTGGAGTACATGGATTGCACATCCTCCGCGGAGGACGTAGCTCAGGACTTTCCCAACGAATCGCACGTTCTCAAATGCCATTTCGTGTGGACCTCTCGCTAGGTGAAAGTGTTGATGATTGTTGTGGTGGGTTGGAAGGTTGGGCGCTCCTGTGATTTTTCAAAAAAATTCTCGACTCACTGTACACGCCCTTGCCACTGAGACAACAACCCAAACACAACGCAGGGCAAACACAACAATGGCTCGATACGAACAGAGACAGCTGCTGGAACAGCTCATGGGCCGTGACATGCTCATCAACCCACAGAAACGCAGACCTGAGATCACAATGATGGATTCGAGGGTGTGTAAGCTGTTCCTCATGGGGATCTGTCCTTACGATTTGTTCAGCAATACGAAGCAGGATATGGGTCGTTGTCGTGGCATTCATATGGAGAAACATAAGCTACAGTATCAGGAACTTGTTTCTCAGGGCAAAGAGTTTCCAGAGTTTGAGCAGGAGACTATCAGAGTTCTTGATCGCTTCATTATGGATTGCAATAGAAAGATCGACGTTGCGTTGAAGAGACTGGAGCCGTCGCCCGAAGAACGAGAAAAGATTTCTGAAGCAGCTAAGGATCTGGAGCTGGTTGAGGCCAGAATTAACATCATGTCCCAAGAAATTGAAAAGCTGGTGGAGATTGGAGAAGTCACGATGGCGTTGGACCAAGGTGTCAAACTTCAGGAGCTGAACGTGAAAAGGGAATACTTCATGAAAAGATTGAGACAAGTGACAGACAACGTTGGACAGAGTCAACAGCAGAAACTCCAAGTCTGTGAGGTGTGCGGTGCCTACTTGTCCAGACTTGACACCGACAGAAGACTCGCTGACCACTACATCGGTAAAGTTCATCTGGCTTACGTGCAGATGAGGAACTTCCTCACTGACCTCAAGAGACGCCATAAACACTAGAACCCTGTTCAGATGTATACTACATCAATTTAATGACCTGAGATGACCGAAACACGTACTTGTAGCTGATAAAGAGACTGTCCGCAATAAAGGTCACGTGCACACCACGGACGCGCTCGGGATTTTTCGCTGTGGTGGATCACCAGGACAACATCCACAACAAACGCGTTACGCGAGAAAACAAAAACACGACGGGCCAATCTCGTGCTTCCAACTGCCAGTTCCACCCAGCTCCAAGACAGATTCACGACAATGGGTTTGACATCTCGCAAGAGAACGGCCAAAGGCCAGAGCACAGGTAGCGGCAGGGTTGTGCCTCTCCGCAAGGATCTGGTGAAGGACCTTCTCGCAGATGAAGATCGCTTAACCGAGCTTGTCAAGGCCGCTGAGACCAGCGAGTACGCGTGGATCGTGTGCTATGGTGTCACAAAGAAGCTAGTGGGGGAGAAACTGGCCGCTGAGTACAATACAGTGCTGGATCTGACGGGCGAAAACGCGTTGACCTATAAGGAGGCAAACAAGGTGTTCGAGACTTACAAGCGGAAGTTCTGTTCTACACACGAGTACCGAGAAAAGAAGACTTGGGACGAGGTAAAGAAGTTGGTGGAGGCACATACAGAGCCGACTCCACTTGAGAAAGCCATGCTGTCGTACCTGGTATACGAGGAGAATTACAGAATAAAGGTTCAGAATGGTGACATCGAAGAACTCCCCTCGGAAGATGACCCCGAAGACGACACCGTTGTGCTACCTTCCCCACCTGCAAGCACCGGTGAGGCTGACAGCTCCCCACCAAGGGCTTCAAGAGCTCGCAAGTCCACACTCAAGGCATCACCAAAGAAAATCAAGCCGAAGGCAGCACCAAAACCGAAGTCAGCTACAAAACCTGCACCGAAGCCAGTTGTCGAGTACTCTCCACCACCAGTGAACACATCATCACACAGAGTCAGCAAGTCCGCAAAGCCGTCAAGGGCGATGGCATTGGGCTCAGCCGTTGTTGTGACGGACAGAACACACTATGACATTATGAACTTGAAGAAGGATCTTGAAGAGGTGCAAGAAGTGGAGGAAAAGCATGGAGAAGTCATCAATGAACTTCTGGCGCGTTTGAAGAGTCTAGAGGAATACGTTCAGAACAAGGACAAAGAGCTCGAATTTCAGAAGCAGAAAGTTATCCAGTTGGAGATGAAGATGCGTGAACGTGACCAGGCCTTCAAAACAACGTCTCCGCTGCAAGGCAACAAGACTGCTAAGGAAGGGACCTTCATGTGAGAGGTCTGGTTTTATATAATGAGGTTATTAAATGGTTTTGTAATATGATTGAACTCCTCGGCCTTGTGGCTTTCAATTGTGTCTTAGATTTGATGCTGGGCAGGGCTAGTCTCCGATCCCAGGAGGATCCTTGTCAAGAAGTTTGCCTTCTGAGGAGACGAGATGTAACAGAAAGCACAGCAACAGTATAGCAGCCAGCAAGAAAGTCCTACCAGTAAAAACTATACACTCTCTGAGTGCATCTTCCAAGGCACAGGTCCCAAGGCGCTACGTCAGTCAACCTCTAAAGGGCTAACCAGGGGTAGGTGAGACTTCCCGAGCGGATGCACCCGTGATCCTTGCACAGCGGGGGACCTCTAAATTATGCACCAACGCCAGACTAGATCTTTGGCCACGCGGGAACGACTGTTAGATACGGTCATAGAGATAAAATTGGCTTGTGCCGCCCCAAGAGGATCGAAGCCGCCATTACACCATGAAGCACACCCTGCTTTCACGCCTTCTGGCACGGCTTTGGGAGTGTACCGCGTTGTGTTTGGGCCGGTGACTTCCCTGTTGAGGAACCAAGGTACAAGATGTGGAGAGGCTGGAGACTGGATAGGTCTTGCTGGCCCACAGGAGAAAGAGAGCCGGACACGGAAAAATAGACGTATCGGGTCAGATTAGAGTTACTAAATGCGTTTCAGTGATGATCTGCGCGCGCAGAAACTGGCTGTAACGGCGTTAGTACCGTTGCAACGTGTAAGGGGTACCTATCCCAAAGGAGAAGTGCTCTGGATCGGGGTGTGTTTGTAGTACTGTACTAGCAAAGTAGCCTTAGTGCGTGTCGACCGTGTGATACGGCCATGCCAGCTGGGAAGCTTCTCGCTGTGTTTTGACCACTTCTGAGGTCGCGAGATCTCCTGGAGAGCACCAGCGGCTGGCCAAATTTAGTGGCTGCCACAACCCCTGACCTCAAGTGCGTACTACAAGGATAATTGATAAGACCAAGCAGGGTTAAATTAGCTGCTTCTATCGACCCCTGGATGGAAAGAATTGGAAGAAGAGCCACCGGTAGACCAGTTGTGCCCATAGATCTTCCGGTGTTTACTGTTTGGGCTCGCCCCCCGCGTCGTCGTGTCTGATTGTGCAGGCGGACACATACATCACCGAGTGCTGGGCTGGGCTAGAATTGGCGGGCAGGAGGCTCAGGCGGGCATAGAAACGCGTGCCAGGAAACGTTGGAGAGAGCACGGGGCCCAGAACAGAACAGCACGGTGCCTCTCCTCGCACAAGATCCCACCACGTGTGCTTGCGTAAGGGTGGAACAACAAATGCGGGCTGTCCAGGGACCATCTGGGGCCCTGGGCGATGGCTGGGAGCGGCCACCCGTTTTCGCGCGAGAATGGGCGTCTCGATGACGGGATCGGCGCTTCGTCCGTCGTGTTGTTCATGTGGTGCGTGCGCAGAGGCCACCGTGGAGCTCCCGTGCCAGGGGCCTACCCTAGCACGGATCTTGTTCTTGCCATGGTGCCCTCCTACCGAAACGGCCTGCTTATATGGCAGCAATATTACCTCCTCTCCACACTTGTAGCACCAAAAGAAATGCCCTCCAGCCAACTTCATCGCCAGCTAAAAAGAAATGGCCTCGTGCGCGTAACGACGTAGCGCGCCGCGAAATTCTCCCGCTCGTCGACAGGCGCGTGTCGCCCAAAATTTCATATAAAAACAGCGCCATTTCCGCTCCTTTTACGTGTCTTCTTCTCCACTTCCGCTCTCTGAGGCTAAACATCCGCTTTATCCTAAACACCAAAAACACACACATACACAATGAAGGGTTTGATTCTTGTCGGCGGTTACGGTACTCGTTTGAGACCATTGACCCTCACCACCCCAAAGCCATTGGTCGAGTTCGCTAACAGACCAATGATCCTCCACCAGATCGAGGCATTGGCCAAGGCTGGTGTCACCGACATTGTCCTCGCCGTCAACTACAAGCCAGAAATCATGGTCAACGCCTTGAAGAAGTACGAGCAGGAGTACGGTGTCTCCATCACCTTCTCTGTCGAGACCGAGCCACTCGGTACCGCTGGTCCATTGAAGTTGGCTGAGGACGTCCTGAAGAAGGACGACTCTCCATTCTTCGTCCTCAACTCCGATGTCATCTGTGAGTACCCATTCGATGAGCTTGTCAAGTTCCACAAGGCCCACGGTGGTAAGGGTACTATTGTCGCTACCAAGGTTGACGAGCCATCCAAGTACGGTGTCATTGTCCACGACATTGCCACTCCAAACTTGATTGACAGATTCGTTGAGAAGCCAGTTGAGTTTGTCGGTAACAGAATCAACGCTGGTCTCTACATCCTCAACCCAGAGGTCATTGACTTGATTGAGTTGAAGCCAACCTCCATTGAGAAGGAGACCTTCCCAATTCTCGTTGAGCAGAAGTCTCTCTTCTCCTTCGACTTGGAGGGCTTCTGGATGGATGTCGGTCAGCCAAAGGACTTCCTTGCCGGCACCACCTTGTACCTCAACTCTGTCGCCAAGAAGGCCCCAGAGACCTTGGCTAAGGATGAGAAGCACATCAAGGGTAACGTGTTGGTTGACCCAACCGCTACCATCGGTGACGGTGCCCTCGTTGGTCCAAACGTTGTGCTCGGTCCAAACGTTGTCGTTGGCAACGGTGTCAGAATCCAGGACTCTGTCGTGCTCGCCAACTCCACCATCAAGGACCACGCTTGGGTCAAGAAGACTATTGTCGGCTGGAACTCTGAGGTTGGTAGATGGGCCAGACTTGAGGGTGTCACCGTCCTCGGTGATGACGTCAAGGTGAAGGATGAGATCTACGTGAATGGTGCTAAGGTGTTGCCACACAAGTCCGTCTCCGCTAACGTTGAGAAGGAGTCCATTATCATGTAAAGACTCTCACTACAGACCCACTTTCAATTCTTACATGTCACGTTTAATACAGACTCATTCGTAACGACCCACTCCAAGTGTAGACTCTCAGTTGCTCATTGCGCTTTGCTCTCAGCGATCAGCGTATGGATGTCGATCGTGGATCGATTCCATGCCGACTCGTTCAGGGTGATCAGCCTCATAGTATGAGAGTTTTTGCACCATCCTACTATTTTTGTGAAAAATGTAGTCGTTAAGGTTAATCATGCAAATAATTCGTAGCAAACAGGATCATTTCTGTGTCACTTTTTCTCTCAAAGCAATCTCCCTCTTTTCTCTGCCTCCTTCATCATACAGAACAACTTTCTCGCCTTGGAAACACCGTCACCGTTATCCTTCCACCACAAATCGTTCCTCCATAGCAAGTCCTGCTGAGTGCCAATCTCCCAACGAGCAGCATTCTTGTACTTCTCCATCTCAGGTCCGTCTAAAATCTTGTTGGACTCAATCTGCTTCTTTCTCTCCTCCTCCGCCTCAAGCTCCCTCAAGCGTGCCTCGTGCTCCTTCAGCCCGTAGTCACCATCATCAATTGCTTCACCCATCAAACGGCAGAAGTTGTTTGGTGGAGACGCTGGACGCACAGGCGTAGGCACCTTGATCTCTGGCTTATCCTGACCAAAGATAGCTGCGTCCTTTGGTGGGGGAATGCGTGGTGGTGCCGTGGTCGCTGATGATGGCGATGCTGGTCTCCACCGTTGATTGGGCAGAGGACGTGCGTTGACATTGGCGTTGGAAGGTGTGCGGTCGTGGGGACGGTCGTGGGGACGGTCATAGTCATGCGGACGGTCGTAATTCCTGTTGGTTTGGTTTGGGCGTTCACGGATCTTCCTTGATGGGTTCCCATCGTAGCTTGGATGGCGTGGTGGAGAGTTTGAGTAGTCCCGGTTCATGTTCATGTGCTCGTGCCCTCTTGGTTTCGGATCAGAGTAGTCGTTGCTGAATCTCTTCTCGTTCACTAATGGTGGTGACTGGTGGTGAGGTTGATGATGTTGTGGTGGATACTGCGGTTGAGGAGGTGGAGGACCCTGTTGCTGATGCATTGGCGGCTGCTGGTGTGGTGAAGGGTAATTCTGTGGAGGCGGACCGTGGCGCATTGGTGGTGGTCCTTGTGGGATCGGCTGGTTGCCATTATACCCCTGGCCGTAACCATTGTTGTAGTTGTTGTAACCGTTGTATGCACCGTTGTTCTGAGGGGGCAGATAGCGGCCTGCTGGTGGTGGTTGCTGATGTAGCGGCATCTGTTGTTGCGGTGGCATTCCACCAGGGCCTCCCATCTGCACTGGTGGAGGCCTTTGTCCGTACATCTGCTGTGGAGGGGGTCGTTGTCTGTAACCACCGGCGTTCGGTGGTTGCCCCTGCTGGACTGGTGGAGGTCCTTGGCGAGCCTGCTGGTAGGGCGGCTGCGGCCAATTCCGGTTCTGCTGGTACTGACCCGGCGGCTGGTTCATTGGTGGCTGCGGACCGGCGTTGGCGTACGGTGGGTATTGATGGTGGCCTCTGTATGGTTCGTGGTTGGGCGAGTGCTGGGAGAAGGAGCTGTGCTGACTGCCTGGGCGCGAAGTTGGCTGGGATCGCGGAACTGATGCACTGTTCTGGTGAAGTGGTGTCCGGATGTTCTGAGGATGGTAGGGAGATTGCAAGTGGCGGGGAGAAGGGTTGTACTGATGGTGCGACGAGGAGCCGTAGCCTTGGTACTGCGGTGGCTGCTGCAATTTCATTGGTGGGTCTGGCTGGAGAGGTGGCGGCCAAGTTCTTGGTGGTTCCGATTCCGGTGTGATCGATGGAGGGCTCGTCTTGCACTCATAGATCCAACGCGACTCCAGGTTCTCAATCTCCTTCACATAGGCATTAGCCCTGATACCAACCGCTTGGAGCTGCTGATTCAGCTTCGTTCTGACCTTCAGCTCAGCAGTGACTGCATTGAAACGCCTCAGTTTGAGAAAGTCCTCCTTCAAAGCCTTCTGGTTCTTAGCGTTCCTGAACCTTCTGTCATCCAACTGCATGAGACCGTTTAAGTGTACAACAATGGCACGTAGTTCCTGTTGCACTTCCTCAATGCTCTGGTGCTCTGGTTGCTGCTTTGTGGGCGGTTCTTGATACTGTGGCTGTTCTGGTTGTGTTGGAAGTGGACGTTGGGGTGGTTGTTGATCTGTCCATGCTTCCTGCGGAGGATGTCCTTGACCACGGTGGTTGAGGGCGTTCGCTTGGGTACCATCATACATGGGATCAAACAGCGATTCCAACTCCTCATCAACTGCATCCCCAGCCTTCTGTGCCTCTGGTTCACTAAGCTCACTCTCACTCCCACCTGCGTTGTCATCGTCATCATCGGCAACAAACAAACCCCTCAGAGATCTCTTGTGGCGCTTCGGAGCAGCTCCTCCAGCCTCTTCATTCTGTCGCTTACCTGCTGTAGTTGAACTGGGCCGATTCGAACCTCTTCTGGGCCTTTTGGTCAAAGGTCCGGAGTAGACTTCAACATCCTCGTCATCGTCGTCATCATCAGAGATCACAGTGATATGGTCTTCAGCCTCCGGTCTGTCGTCATCGTCGTCCTCTTCTGAAGATGACTGGATACCCACAACACCATTAGCTGCAAGCTCATCGTCGGTAACACCATGCAGTGCGTACTCCTCTTCATCAGAAGATGGCTCCTCATCAAAGAACTTCTTGTCTCTGAACTGGTCATTCTGCTGCCGGCGAGATACATCATGTTTCAGCCTCAGGTAGTCGTTTTCGTCGATCATCTCCGGTTCCGCATCGTCGTCGTCTTCGTCATCTGCATCGTCGTCGTCAAGCTCGGCAAACGTTGGGGATGTGAGTAAGCCCATGATGTCTTTACCCATTGGTGTCATCACAACGTTCAACTCCTGCATGATCATGATGGCATCCTTGACTGAGCACCACTTACCGTTCAAGGTTTTACTCTTTGGACTCACAACGGTCTCGTACTCAAACTTCTCCAGGATGTCCCTGTAGTACAGCTCATTCTCCACAAACATGTCTGGATCCTCCTTACCAAGATTCAACTCACTCAGTCTTATCATGACACAGCAGCGGACAAGCACAGATGCGTTGACCCAACCATCGGAGAGCCTTCTCAAGAGTCTCTCACTGTGACGAGTTCCTTGGTTCTGCTTCGTCAGCTCATAACTGTATTCCTCCCATTCAACGAGATCGTAGGCATTGAACTCTGTCCTGACCTTACCACGCTTCTTTGCCGGGGCCTTTGGAGCCAGTCCACCGGAGAATGACGATGGGAACCCGTAAAAGTCGTTGTCGCAACGCGTAGCATGCCAATATGAACGAAGAGAACGCTCCACGACATCCATTGGGTTCATGTCTCCTTGATCTGGTGTGCCCTTGAACACAGTGATTGGTTTGACGTACTTCAGGAATCCATGCTTCTTAGCAAACTTTATCGCCTTGTCTGGTATGACCCAGTAGCCACCGCACAGCGTCTTGTCCCCTCTGACTCTGACATCTTTGACATGCTTGTAAAACGATCTCAGTAGCGCAATATTGGCTCTCTCGCCCTTGACCTTCTTGTAGACAGAGAAGATCTGCTCCATGTTGATTCTGGCTGACACCTTCTCTCTCAGCACTCGGATGTTCGTGTCCACCGCGGTGTTGGCAAAGTACTCCCAGAACTCAATGCCACAGTACTTGACCAATGCCACTCTTTCGAAGCTCAGTAGTGGAGCGACAATCTTGTCAATGTCGTGTTGGGACGCGAAGATTCTGGCGTTCTCAAGTGTTGTCCAGGTTCCCTTGAACCGTGGTGCGTATCGTCCCGTTGCATGGAACTGATGGATGTTCTGGTACGTCTTGAGTTCAGCTTCTAGGGATGCCTTCGACGCATCTGTGATCAAAGGGAAGAACTTGGTGAGGTTCACCCACGAGCCCACTTTTCGGCGAATGACTTCTGTATTCCCTATCGTCAAGACATAGTACTCTTGCTGTCGCACTCAGGTCAGTAAAGATATCTCAGTTGGGATCTGAAGGAGCACTCACATCACCGTACACGGCAGAGTCGAGGGGGATGGTGATTCCCGAGGGCTCTCTCGTTGCCTGATAGTCTTTCCCGGTCTGCGCATTCCTGAGCCGTATAACAACCATTTCTCCGAGATGGTCCAGCAGTTCAATTGGCCCTTCACTGGATGACCCTACCTCAAATGTAATATGTGTCTGTTTCTTGAGGCCGTCGCGTCCTGTCCCCTTCCTCATGGGCTGCCCATCGAACGAGTTCGCGGAAAGTGGTGCTCGGGTGGTTTTGTCAGGAGAAGCGGGCGGCATGAAATTGCCAGGGAAACGGTCTTTGTCAGGAACGGTTTGGGAAATGGGAGCCACCAACCAACTTCTAAGAAATCATTTTGCCGGCCATCCACACAGCTATCAGAGCGCTCGCATTGCAAGGTCCACCCTTTCCAGTTGTCACGGCTACCCATTCCCGTTGTTCTCGTTGTTTACGGCGATTGATTTTTATCGCAAGTTCGAAACCAGCCCTGGGTACTTCATATCAGCTGGACACACCAACATCGAGTGAACATAATCCACACCCACAACAGTCACTGCATTACCACTGCAGTTGCTCTTTCTGACCGGTTAGTTGTGCATTGCCTCCACCGCCCACCACTTAACGGTCCCACTGAGCATATTTTCCCAATCTCATCGGTAATTACGAGTCTGTTACGAACAGCATTCAATCTCAAACATCACCCACACGCACCCACTCACAATCATGGACCAGATATACTCAGCGACGTACTCAGGAGTTGAGGTGTACGAGTTTGTCACAACTACGGGCTCCGTGATGATGAGGAAGTCAGATGGCTGGGTCAACGCTACACACATCCTCAAGACTGCCAACTTCCCGAAAGCCAAACGTACAAGGATATTGGAGAGGGATGTACAGGTTGGAGTCCATGACAAGGTGCAAGGTGGTTACGGCAAGTACCAAGGAACCTATGTCCCACTGGAGAGAGCCCGCTCAATCGCCAAGGAGTTTGGAGTTGATGATATTCTGGAACCACTTTTCCTTGCACAGACAACGTACGCAGACTCATCACCGCCACCAGCACCAAAGCATCATCACGCAAGCAAGAACAACTCACTTGTGGTTCAGGACAAGCCTACTGGCAGAAAGGCACTGCTCGCGAGAAAAGTCGCCAGTATGCCTGCCGTGGTGAGCAAGTCGTCGGCTGTGGCTGCTTCGGCACCAAAGAAGAGAGGAAGACCAAAGAAACTTGATGCACCGGTGTCGAACCCAAACGAGGGCGTTTTTCTTGGAAGAAGACTGAATACCAGTGCTCGACAGCGAGATGACACACGAAGTGATACATTTGATGAAGAATTTGGTACAGACGTTGATGATACGGGGATGGAGTGTGAGACTGAGTTGAACGAGAACGATGGACTTGAGAGTGATATTGACGAGTCTACCAACATACACCTCATTGGAAGCCCGTCCTCGCCAAGTGAGTTCATGTCCGACGCTGACTTGGCCAATGCTTTGAAGTCACCAACACAACAAGTGATGTCCACCGCTCGTGAGAGTCTTGAGAGAGCTATGCACAACCACACAGACAACCTGCTGAGGACTGAAGAGTGGATTGACCCTAACAGTGAGTACACAGGAAGACTTTTGGAGTACTTCATGCAACCAGATGACTCTACCACGGAATCCAGAGTTCCAGACTTTCTGTTACATCCACCAAAGAGTGTCAACTTGGACCAGCCTATTGATGATGAAGGTCACACAGCTTTCCACTGGGCCTGCTCGATGGGAAACTCACAGGTGGTTGAGGCTTTGATAAACCTTGGTGCCAACTACAGAGCTGTGAACAATGCTGGTGAGACATCACTAATGAGAATTGTCCAGTTCACCAACTCTTACTCCAAACGCACATTCCCCAGACTCGTTGAGCTATTGAGTGAGAACATCTTTGACCTCGACTCTTCATACAGATCAGTGCTACATCATGCAGCCGCTGCAGCATCATCCAAGGCACGCTTTGAGTCGGCATTATACTACATGGAGATCATCCTTGCTAAACTGTCGGAATCACAACCCTCAAGAAGACTCGAAGAGTTCATCAATTTGCAAGACAGCAACGGAGATACGGCACTTCATCTCTGTGCACAAAACGCCAACAAAAAGTGCATCAAGCTGCTACTGGAGTATAAGGCCAAGGGCAACATCCGCAACAACCACGGCCGCATCGCATCTGATATCCTTCTCGACAAGGAGAACCTCACACCGAGAGTGCAACAACGCTATGCTATGCACATGAAGAGCAAGGGCATGCAATTTCATCTTCCAACACCTGCCAATACCACTGTTAGCTCAAGTGGTGGTACCAGTGGTGTTGCTGCTCCACACATCTCCGAGGCCGCCATTGACGCTACACACAAGGTTGCCCAGATACTGATAGAATCTCTCCAGGAGTTGTCCAATGCCTACGATCACGAACTTCAGCGGAAGGAGGCTGATGTGGCTGAGGTGCAAGAGCTTGTGGCTAACATCAACGACGACATCCGCAGCACACAGCAGAGAACAAGAGAAAGCCTCGGTGAAGACCTTGATGAGAAACAGATTGCTGAGAAGCTGAAGTTCATCGAAGACCAAGTCAAACGTCATGAGACTCTTGTACAAATACGAGAGGCCAAACTGAAGAAGTTGTTGGAAAGATCACAGAGAAAGTCGCTGGACAAGCTTGTCAAAAAGTTTGAGGCTACATCCAACAATGGTAATGGCACCGATCTCATCGCTCAGTCCGTGGAACTCTCAAGACTCCAAGTGAGAAGAAAAAGGCTCCTATCACAGGTGATGGAGCTTTACGCTGAAGGTGGTGACCTGGATGACAAGATGCAAAAGTATAGACGTCTGATCTCTGCCTCCGCTGACATTCCAATCGATGATGTGTCCGACAAGGTCGATGAGCTTCTTGTTGAGATTGAGAAGGCTATATGACTAACGGTTGTCAAAATACCATTTTTTATATGCCTCGAAGTGTAGAGCAAATTTTCAAAGAAATCTCCGCATCTGGGTTCGAACCTGTGCCAAAGAGAAAAGCAAAAAAAATGATTTCGCCCAGGATCGAACTGGGGACGTTCTGCGTGTTAAGCAGATGCCATAACCAACTAGACCACGAAACCATTTGATTCGAAGCGCTCGAGGCGCGCAGCCTTCGGGTCGCGCACGAGTCTATGGTTATGAGCCCTGACCTTTAATATCGCAAGATAACCCCTTTAATGCGCTTTTAGGACACCATTACGATACCTTTTGCTCCCTCTTCAAGTACTTTAGGAATATTCTCAAGTTGGGATGCAAGTTTTCTGACAATTGATAGCAGGATGGCGGCGTTTTGCTAAGGTAATGCACATAGCCGGGCCAGTAGGCAGAGCATGCCCTCACTTGATTTGATCACAAAATGTCTTCAAATTGAAAGAAGTATAAAGAAATTCAAGCAAACACAATCTTATAAGAAGCAACTTCAAAGGCTCTCAGCTCAATTGCAATCTCAGACCCGGTAACCGCATCAGTGCTGAGCTCTCTGACTGCAAGTGACTCCAGCTCATCTTCCAACAAGTTAACCTTGTGCACAGAGACCACCTCCTTACCCTTGCACACAAGCTTTCCTCTTGCACGTCCACCAAGAGCTTCATAAACTCTGACAACTAGCGCCTTGCCACCCTTAGAGTTCAATTTGACCGGCAAATCGCCAAGAGAGACATCAATGTCATCCTCAGCTCTCTTCAAGTGAGACATCACAAGACTCTCATCACCCTCGATCTTGACGAGATCCATAAAGGAGACATCGGTGCCTCTGAACAGATAAGGACCAGTAATGTCGTAGTTGAAGTTATAGGCAGCCTCGACAGTCTTAGCACTCAGTGTGCCCTTGTGTGGGTAGATAGCATACTTGAAGTGGTGGTCACCCATGTCAGCATCTGCATCTGGCTCCTTTGGAGATCTGAGCAAAGACAGTCTCATCAAGTTACCATGTGTCGAAAAGCCGTACTTTGAGTCGTTGATGATACTAACGCCATAAGAAGCATCAGAGTAGTCTGCAAATTTGTGATGGCACACTTCGAACTTGGCAACATCCCAAGACGTGTTGTAATGAGTTGGTCTGCGAGTGATACCGTACTGGGTCTCATAGCTTGCAAAGTCTGAGTGGATGTCAACTGGGAACTCAACCTTCAGGAACTTTCGGGACTCGTGCCACTCCACATCACACTCAAATTCAACCATGGATATGTCATCCAGCGAGTCGAGACCATCAAGGGAGATCACGGTAGTGATGCGGGATGTGTCACTGATCTTCTGTTTGATAGATACCGAGACCTTGAGTGGGCCCTCCTCGTTGATTGTCACCTCACCAGGGGCAAGGTACTTGTACTTGTCCAAGGAGAACACCTCAGTGTCCCAAGCCTGCCATCCAAGTGGTGTATCCTCAAACATCACAAACTGGTTGGCGCCAATGGTGTTCTTACCAGTCTTGAGATCCAACACTTCACGGTCGTTGACAATGTCGTACAAGCTAGTGATAACACCCTCAGTGAGTTCAACTCTCAACTTGCCATTCTCCATGACGACGACACCCTTTTTGCTCTCCTTGATCTTGGCTGGATACTTGATCTCCTTTTCCACGGGCTTGATCCTGTTCTTTGTCGTCTCAACAAAGATGTAGTCAGACTTCGGACCCTTCTGGAGACACACGTTCTTGTCATAGCCAATAGAGTCACGAGAAGTTTTGAGTACACCTCTTCTATCCCACTGGCCAGTGTGGAGGTATGTTGGCTCTGAAACAGGGCCAGGTTTACCCTCGAGCACTCTGAGAACATCAAAGGTCAACTTCTCAGCGACCTTCACAACGTTGAACAACTTTGGGTGAACATCCATGTAGTACACCATTCCGATACAGCTTCCTGGAAGAACATCGTGGAACTGGCAAAGCAACAGGTCCTCCCAAAGTGCAGAGATCTCCTTAGTTGGGTACTTGTACTCATCGCTCTTGATGATAGAAGCCAAAGCAGCAAAGAACTCCAAGTCATGCAACTTAATCTCAGATTTACGCATCAGTTTCTTCACCAAAGCCTGGGAGGTGTACGTACCTCTGTGGAATTCGAAGTATAACTCACCAACCCAAGTGACGAGGGACTTGCCGTTGTCCGTTCTCTCGAGCAAAGAGTCAAAGTACTCATCCACAGATGTGCCCATGTGCACCGTTGGTAGCAACCCCACAGTGTTCGACAAACCGCGGCAGCGACGGAGCTTCTCAAGCATGTCTGGATGTGGACCACCACCACCGTCACCTTTACCAAACACCAGCAGACCAGTTTGGTCGTACGTCAAGTTCTTGTGTTGGACGAGGGATCTCTTAACATCACCAAAATGTGCATCGGCAGTGTACGTGTTTGCTGGAGGCATGTGTGTCACAACTTGGGAGCCATCAAGTGCAACCCAATTGAAAGACGTGTTTGGGAAGTTGTTGATGTTGTTCCAAGAGAGCTTCTGTGTCAGAAAACGGTCGAGACCAGCGAGGCGACAGAGCTGTGGGATCTGCGAAGAATACCCGAATGTGTCTGGGAGCCAGAACGTTGTGCAACGGCTACCGAAGTGAGACTCAAAAAATCTTTGGCCAAAGACGAACTGTCTGACCAGTGATTCCCCGTTTGGAATGTTGGTATCGTGTTCGACCCACGATCCACCAATTGGGAGGAATTGGACACTTTCTCCGTAAGTCTTTCGAAAACCTCTGGATGGTCCTGCTCCAACCACTTGTACTGCTGAGCCTGAGAAGCAACGAACTGATATTCGGCATAACGGTCCATCAAGTCAATCTGAGTGGTCCAAGAACGAACAACCTTACGTCTTGTCTCACCAAATGGCCACAACCAAGCAGTATCAATGTGACAGTGACCAATACCGTAGACGTCGATCTTTCCGAAAGCAGGAGCGGTCTTGTCTTGGTATACCTTCTCAGAGTCGACATGGTCGCCTATGAACTCCCTTGCAATGGCACGGCACTTAGCGATGGTTCCTTCGTCATCGGCGTCAAAGGTGTTCATAATCCGGGTGCAAATCTCACGAGCCTTATACTTCTGCCAGGACTCACCGCTAAACTCCCGAGCAGCATCAGATATTATCCAGTAGTCAATCTTGAGAGCTCTGGCCTCCTTGTTGGCTAGCACCAAGTCGGCCTTGTTCAAGACAAAGTATCTGTTCTCGTCTGGTGGGGCGATGGAGGAGCCGTTACCGTTACCAAACATACCGTTGCAAGCCATCTCAATGTAAAACATGTGGTCCTTGCCATCGCACCACTCTTCAGGTAGGATGAACTCCTCGCGCTCTCCGCCGGTGAAGGCCTGGAGGGGCATACCGTCCTTGGTGTATAGCAGACCCTCGTTCCCACCATCCCATTGAAGAAGGATTTGCTCCTTACCGACCCAGTCATCGGGGACACGGATGTGGAGCTTGAACCAGAAGGTCTTCCAGGATGGTCCAAAAACATCGCCCTTCTTGGCTGGTCTGTACGTGGTGGACTTGTGTATGACATCCTTGAATAGGGGTCTGTCCTGTTTGCCCTCAATCTCGTGCACCTCCATCTCGACGTATCCCTTCTTCAAGTCATTCTCGTCCTTCTTGTGGTCGATGCGTGCGCGGTCGTAGAACTTTGGCAGATTGAGCTCTCTGTAAGCACCCTCATCCAGGAACTGGCGTAGCCTGTCCAGATAAATGCCGTCAATTTGCTTCGGGACCGGGTCATTGTTCAGTGGTGCGTACCCCGCAACGGCACTGGAGACGTCAATGTGGCCAGCGAGACCGTGGAGACACATTTGTTCGGTAATGTGCTGTGTCTTCTGCGTGTAATGTGTAGGCTCACTGGGCTGGGCAGTGGGTCGAGCAAGGAAGAAACGTGCTGGGAAAAGGAGAGCGCCCAAATGCTCGGAACCCCGGGATTGACGCGGGCCAGCCCCGCGCTTTGTGTCTCCCACTCTCCCACCCGCTTTGATACGAGCACTACGTTGGTGGGAAGGTGTAGGGGCTGTGTTTTCTCTTTCTCTATGGTAGCAGAGGTGGTCAATCGTCAATTGAGGCTAGAGTCTGGAGGACTGTGAGTGTAGTGTATTGATTACAGTGAAGATAGCAAAAAGAACCAGCTTTCGGGACGGGGCCACCAACAGCGCCGTGACAGGTGATCAGGCATAAACCAACATTAGCCTACACAACGCCACTGGACAACAAACAGCTCACTTCTGGATGTGCACCTCTTTGTCCTCCTCGACAGTGGCAACAGCATCGTCGGTCTTCAAGCTCTCAGCGTGGATACCTGGAAGCTTGACACTGATACGATCAGCAGTTAGTACATACACTTGAAACGCGTGGAGATAAGGCCCCAAGTAGGGCGCCACAAACAAACTCACGCAAAGCCCTTGATGAGGTTGTACTCGTGGGTAATCTCTCCACCAATCTTTCCAATGGCATCCTTGAAGCTATCCGGTGGTGTTAATTTTCTGCTTTTGGTCTCCAATCGAGTTCCTGATGATCATAGCTGTGAGATACGTACGCTTGTGGGGAGGCAGACTCTTTAAGAGTAACCTGTGGGTGTTGTTAGTGTTTGTTCACAGGAAGGCACCTCGCGGGGTCACAGTGTGAATCTCATTGAGGTATAGAGCATAGAAAACTGCCATTGGGAGGGCGACACGGACACACACCGCCTTATCACCTCGCACCCCAACCCCATAACCCATCATAGCAACCTCCACATGAGAGCCCCAGCCCCAGACACCCACAGTACAACAGGCACACTCACAATAAAAGATTTCTTCTCTTCGGACATTTCGTTAGTGATTGTAGGCGTAGTGCTCGTTTTCAAAACTGCTCTGGTTAAACCGGGAGAGCAGCACACTTATACACAGCCGGATCGGGCTGAAATTGTGTGTGACGACGCCACCGCGGCAGCAACCTCTGCCAGGGGATCCCGGTCTTCTCCGCGAATCGAACGCATTCGCGACACCCGCACACCATTATCTTAGGCTCTAGGCTCCATGCCCCGCCGAGCAGCGATCATGGCGCTGGTTTTTGGGGAAGACAGTGGGGAGATCCTACTTATTTGACAGTCACAGCCAACACAATGTCCGCCGGTGGTTGGAATACTATTGACTCTGATCCGGTGAGTACAAGTCCTGGTATTTATATCCTGAACTTTCCGAACTAACGCGCTTCTCACAGGGTGTCTTCACCGAACTTGTCGAACGCCTCCAGATCAAGGGCATCCAATTTGAGGAGCTCTATTCCCTCGAGCCAGGCTGTTTGGACCCATTATCGCCCGTTTATGGTGTGATCTTTTTGTTCAAGTACACTAGTGCCGCCTCTGAGCTGCTCGCAGGTGATTACAACGAGGATGCTGAGGGCGTGTTCTTCGCTCACCAGAGGATTCAAAACGCGTGTGCC
This sequence comes from Petasospora rhodanensis, assembly GCA_030569395.1. Lineage (NCBI taxonomy): Eukaryota > Fungi > Ascomycota > Saccharomycetes > Phaffomycetales > Wickerhamomycetaceae > Petasospora > Petasospora rhodanensis. The sequence continues at coordinate 49,526 of JAJMKQ010000244.1, forward strand.
ACACAGGCAGTGCTGAATGTGTTGATGAACCGTGAAGATATTGACTTGGGCCCAGTGCTATCTGGTTTCAAGGAATTTGTGTCATCCTTCGACGCCGAGATGAAAGGTGAGACGATCTCCAATTCCGATGAGATAAGATCTGTGCATAACTCCTTCTCCTCACCAAACATGTTTGTTGATGAGACGAAACCTCCACGCCAGGCCACAGACGACGACGAGGTGTATCACTTCATTGGCTTTGTCCGTGCTCAGGGGCTGCTATACGAACTTGATGGATTGAAGCCGTACCCTATCGTGCACGACACATGTGAGGATGACCAGGAGTTTAACGACAAGGTCCCTGGGATCCTCACAGAAAGAATCGCTCATTATGGTGGCGAGCTGAGGTTTTCGGTACTTGCCATTGTCCAGGACAGAAGAGAGGTGTATTCAATGATCGGTGATGAGAGTGGTGTGGAGATGGAACAGAAGAAGAGGGACCAGTGGAAGGCTGAGAACGAGATGAGGAGAAAAGACCACATCGGTATGGTTCATGAAGTTATCAAGGCCTACGCTAAGACAGCTTCAGATGAACAATGGGATGAGTCTATGAAGAAGGCGAACGAAAAGGGTGCTGCCAAGTTGGTGCGGAACAGATTGAAGAACGTGGATCTTAGCTCCTTCTTGAAAAAGTAAGCATATACTGCATCACCTTGTTTATGTACTTACTAATATATACAAGGACTCCTCATTCTGGGCCAAAGTCAATCAAGCCACCCCTGTTTGAGTGTCTCGAGAAGTAGTCAAAGTCAATGGAGACAGCGTTTGCAAGTAAGATCGCTCTCTGATCCAATGTGAGCGGTCCGCCAACCTGAGGGTAGTAATCCTGCATGCCAGCAAACGACGCTGGATCCATTCTGATAATGTAGACACCGGTGTCTGTGAACATCTCTCTTCCCAGACCAACCCAATTTCTGTCAACTGAGGCGATCACCACTCCGTTCTCATCTCTCACTGGGAAGTCAAAACTGAGGAAAGGAGCGTCGATGGCACCGAACTGTGAAAACTCATCCTTGGAGTCAGCCTTGAACAGATTGTACCTTCTTCTCCACGGATGCCAGCTCTGCACGCTCTCGCCAATGATGCCGTCCTCCTCGTTCTGGACGTTCGGCAAAACCGCCTTGATGTGCGAGTTGATGAAACTGAATGGTCTTCTGATGGTCAAAAGGTGTTCACCAGCGTTATCAAACACGTCAACGAGGAACGGTCTGTGGAGTCTGTAGATCTGACGCATCATCACCTTGACGAACCCCATGTCGCGCTCAAGCATGTATCCCAGTCTGTTTCCGAGTGCGTCCATAATCACATACTGGTTTGCCTGCTCAAATCCGAGAAACACATTCAGCATTTCCATCTGACGCTCAATGACGAGCGTTGGCTCGCTCAACAGTCTGTAAATTCCGTCGCTCTCTGTGATTAGACCGTATGGATTACCGACATGGCCTGTGTCATATGATGTGTACGCAGTGTGTGACTCTGCCTCTGGGGCTCTGTATCTGGGGCCCTCGTATCGAGTGCGAGGAGCCCTTCCCCTCGGAAGCGGCGAGTACCACCTTTTTGGAGCTCCTGAGAGCCGTGTGTGTCTGAATGTTTGCTGTAGTATCTGCTTGAACATCTTTTGGCTCCTCCTCCTAACAGGTGGGAGAACGTCGTGGGGAAGTGGCAAAAACAAAAGGTCTGCTGGAGACAGCCTCCAGCTTCCATCCACGCGGTGTCGGGGTTTTACACGTGAATCTGCCATCTCGCCCGCGCCCGAGCCGATGTCGGGAAATTTTTCACTTCTGAGCGCACTGAAGAACACATTGGATCACCCGTTTGGAGCTCCAAATTCTCGTTACACCCATCCAAGATGGTTCTGCAGATCTCCAGAAGGCTCATACACACTGTGCCCCGCCTCTCAGCGCGCGGTATACCTGGAGTGTACTCTGACAAGGGCTTCAAGACCGCATGGACCGACTACCAGACACTCCTCACAACTCGTCTCACGCAACTCACCGTCGGTACCGCTGACGAAACCCGTTTCCCATTCCACATCGCACAGATCAACGCCAAGGACCAGACGAAACAAAAGGTCTTCAACGCCGCTTCCCAGGCTCACAACAACCACTTCTTCTTCCAGCAGTTACAACACCAGGAAGGTGTCGCTACCAGACCATCCAGACAGCTCGAGGACAGAATCAACCAGAGATTCGGCTCCTTGGAGGGCTTGAAACAGGAACTTGTGGCACAGAGCGACAACGTTGTCGGTCAAGGCTGGTTGTTCCTCATTGAAGATGCAGAGAAGAAGCTCGACATCCTCGCGCTCAACAACGCCGGCACTCCATACCACTATTCGGGAAACCTCGCTCTCGACCTCAACGGACCAATCTCACTAGAGGACTACAACGAGATGATGGGTTGGAAGGAGGACCTAGTTGCTGGTGTGAAGGACTACACCCTGCCACTTCTTGGGGTGAGTCTGTGGGATCAGTCATACTTGCTGGACTACGGTGTCAATGGGAGAAAGGAGTACATTGAGAAGGTCTTTGACGCTACGAATTGGGACGTGGTCAACACCAGGGTGTTCAAGTTGTAATTATTGGTATGAGGTCAACGTGTAAATAGAATGTCATCAGTCATACGCAGTCTCGTAGAGCGAGCCACAAAGTTCAATCATCCTCAAACTCTCTTCATCTGCAGCCCAGTTGATCCCCTGTTCCACCATGATGGCTTCGATCTCTTCGGCGTACGACTGGGATCTCTTGAAGTACTTCTGGTGCTCATCTTTTAGCTTGGCTATCGTCTCCTCATCCATAACAGATCTTTTGGTCATGGATTTAAGCATCAGTTTCTGCGTCAAATCTTGTGCCTGGCTTATCAATGATTCATTTTGTTTTGTGAGCTCGGTTAACTTCAACCTCTTATCATCAACACTTTTCTGGACTTTGATAATCTCAAGAGAGAGCTCGTCTCTTTTGTTGACCTTGTGTGCAATTGCCTTCTCCTTCGTAGATAATCTGTCGACATGGTGAATGGCTCTGAGCGTGGGAAGAGTGGACACGCCGCTGTGTAAATTGTTAGTACTTCAGTTAGCATAATCAATAAGTAGATCTACTCACCTCTCAATGACCAACTTCCTTACCTGCTGCATCTGTTTCAGGTATTCAAGCTTGTTTTCATCACTCTCCACATCTCCTTCCCCGGTAAAATCATGTACCAGTTTCAGCTTCTCCGCCATCTCGGAGTACTTCTCATCCGATCGTGTGTTCTCCTGAGACATCAAGGTATCAATGATGTCAACCAAGTCTCTGTAAGTTTTGACATACTCGTACTCCTTTGTCAAGTCCTCCTCTTGTTCTTCATCTGGGGTGAGTGTGGGTTGTATCTCTGCAAGAGGCTTTTGGTAACGCTTCGAGTCCGCTGCAGCGGGGACTTTCTTGATCAGACTGATCAATTCCTGTTTGAGCTCATCGGCGGCCATTGTGTGGGTCCGTTGTTGCCTGCGTGTGACTCTGTGGTGCGTTCGGTATCAAAAGACGCGTCTTCTGTTGATGGTGATTCGCGTCCGTCCGGATTTTTTGTACGGGGCAAAGAACTTCGGGCACTGAACAGCACATTCGTCTCTTATCAATCCAGCGACTCGCAAGCATCACTTACAAACGACATGTCATTCGAGTTTCCCAAGATATATAACTTCCCACCCTTCTACACAAAGCAGCCTAATGAGCAAACTTGGGCCGCACAACGATCACAATGGATATCGCTCATTCACTCATTCTGTGCCCATCAGCGCATTTGGATCCTCAACACACGTGGAGTGGCGCTTTCGAGAGGTGATATCGAGTCATTTGAGGACGACCAGTCAGAACAACAGACGGAACTGTTCCACAACACGCGAATTGACCGCAGGCTGGATCCACAAGTAGCCGCTACGTTATTTGAAGAAATGGTCGGAAAGGGTGAAGCCCAGTGGGTCAACGCTCAGGATCACTCACAGATCTACGTCTACTGGCATACACCAGCTGACTGGGCAGCTAAGATCCTCGAATGGGTCGAAGCAACAGGCCAGAACGGTACCGTGTTCACACTGTACGAAATCTCGCAGGGGGATCTCAGCATGAAGCAGGAGTTCCACGGGATCCATCCCGTGATACTGGAATCGGCACTTCGTGTACTCGTTAAGAGAGGAAGAGCACAACTCATGAAGGACGAGGATGGCAAGGTGGCTGGTGTGAAGATCCAATGAAGCCTACCAAAGGCCCCCCTACTAATGCCGCCGCTGTTGCTGCACCGGGTAACACCATTGTTTACGTAATTGATGACTCATCAACGCGTTATGTAGCCCCGACGCGTCGCTTGCATGCGGCCGTGCCATAAAAATTTTCTTTTTTCGAAGGGCCCCTTCCACACTTCTTGAAGAGCTCCCTTTTTCCTTTCCTCCCCGTTGAATTTGTCACTCTCAGGGGACCCACCAAGTTCTCGTCTGTTGAGTGATATATCAGGGCATTTGTTTTTTCTTTGGACACACACAAAAGCGAAAGGAAAATGAAATACGTTGTTGTTTCTGGTGGTGAGTAACCTGGCTTTACGCGTCACATCCTTGTTTATGAGGGCGTGTTTCAACTCTGGCAAGTGGAAACTAACGGCAACAACAGGTGTTATCTCCGGTATTGGTAAGGGTGTGTTGGCTTCGTCCACTGGTCTCTTGCTCAAGACCTTAGGTTTGAGAGTCACCTCCATCAAGATCGACCCATACATGAACATCGACGCTGGTACCATGTCTCCTTTGGAGCACGGTGAGGTCTTTGTGTTGAACGACGGTGGTGAGTCTGACTTGGACTTGGGTAACTACGAACGTTACCTCAACATTACTTTGACCAAGGATCACAACATTACCACTGGTAAGATCTACTCTCACGTTATTGAGCGTGAAAGAAAGGGTGACTACTTGGGTAAGACTGTCCAGGTTGTTCCACACGTTACCAACGCTATCCAGGACTGGATTGAGCGTGTTGCCAAAGTCCCAGTTGACGACTCTGGTTTGGAACCAGATGTTTGTATCGTTGAACTTGGTGGTACCGTTGGTGACATTGAGTCTGCTCCATTCGTTGAGGCTTTAAGACAGTTCCAGTTCAGAGTTGGTCACGAGAACTTTGCTTTGATCCATGTTTCTCTTGTTCCAGTCATCCACGGTGAGCAGAAGACCAAGCCAACCCAGGCTGCCATCAAGGACCTCAGATCTCTTGGTTTGTCCCCAGATGTTATTGCTTGCCGTTGTTCTGACAAGCTTGAGGTTCCAACTATCGAGAAAATCTCTATGTTCTGTCATGTTGGTCCAAACCAGGTCATTGCTGTGCATGACTTGAACTCCACTTACCACGTCCCATTGCTTCTTTTGGAGCAGAAGATGGTGAAGTACTTGTCTGAGAGACTCAGATTCAGCGACATCAAGGTCACTGAACAATCCAAGGCTACTGGTGCTGACTTGCTCAGCAGATGGAGAGCTTTGACCACTTCCTACGACAGATCTTTCGAGACTGTCAAGATTGCTTTGGTTGGTAAGTACACCCACTTGAAGGACTCTTACATCTCTGTGATCAAGTCTCTTGAGCACTCTGCAATGAGATGTCGTCGTCGTTTGGAGATCATCTGGGTCGAGGCTTCTGACTTGGAGCCAGAGTCTCAGGAGACTGACAAGATGAAGTTCCACAAGGCTTGGCACAACATGTGCAACGCCGATGGTATTTTGGTTCCAGGTGGTTTCGGCTCTCGTGGTACTGAAGGTATGATGAGCGCTGCTAAGTGGGCAAGAGAGAACAACATTCCATACTTGGGTGTTTGTCTTGGTTTCCAGGTTGCCTGTATCGACTTTGTCAGAAACGTTGTCGGTATTGAGCACTCCAACTCTACTGAATTTGTTCCAGAGTTGTCCGAGGATGAGGCCACTGTGGTCTACATGCCAGAGATTGACAAGGAGAAGCTTGGTGGTACCATGAGACTTGGTCTCCGTCCAACTGTCTTCCAGACCGAGAACTCTGTTCTGAGAAAGCTTTACGGTGGTCACAGGGAGATTGAGGAGAGACATCGTCACAGATACGAGATCAACCCAAAGATCATTTCCTCCATTGAGGCCAAGGGCCTTAAGTTTGTCGGTAAGGATGATACCGGTGAAAGAATGGAGGTGTTTGAGCTTGAGGGTCACCCTTACTTTGTCGGTACGCAGTACCATCCAGAGTACTTGTCCAAGGTCTTGGACCCATCCAAGCCATTCTTAGGTCTTGTTGCCGCTTCTTCTGGTGTCCTGGACCAGGTTTTGAGTGGTGAGATTGCTCCAATCAAAGGTGGTGACTTCTGAGTTTTATGTTTACGAAGACAAAGGTGATTGTGGGTGGAGATGATGGTGATGATGGCTTCATGTTCGATCTATAATCGTTTCTGGAATCACGTCTGTTGTTTAATGATCTTGTTGTTTTATTAGAGTTTTAATTTGCATATAAATTTCGCATCGAAAAATTCTCAGTACTTCATGTAGAAACCACCGCTCACCCTACAAATTTGGGCCCTATAACTGGATTAATATGATGGACTGCATGGTCGATATCTGAGTTTACGCAGTGGTGTATGGATGTTCGTGATCGAAAACACCCGGACATTACCAGTGTCATACAAGGTCTCGTTAAAGCAATCCAAAAACATCACAACGTTATGAAAACCGGTATTAAAGCGCAGTTATATAGACTACAAACTCTACTAATTGCAGTGTATATAACTTCAAAGCGTAAAACTAACTTTTAAATGTCAAATTTTTGCTTTCCACAAGAATGACTGTCTTCATTTTTGATTTTCCAAAGTTGAGATGTTGAAATTTACAAGGCGTATTAAAAATTTTCCAGTTTTGAGCATTTTAAGGGGTTGAGTAGTGTTTTCATGATAATAATACGCTATGAGTTTATTTGGAGCCCTTTATAAACATTGTGGGCGTCTACACAGACAAGTTTCTGATCCAGAGCAAGAAACAACCGGACACCAGATGTCGTAACATTCGAACACCAGATGCTCTGCGCGATTCGCGGCGCCACAGTTCTGACCCCGCTGAACGTCCAAGCGGCGCGTACCTAGGAGCAAAAGGCGACGTAGTACTCGTAATATTGAAGGTACCGTCGGCCTAGCAGCCTGAAGCATTGATAGCTCTACTACGTAGTAGCGATTGAAAAAGTCAGGTTGAGGTCCGGTATTTGGAGCTCGTTCTTATATCGGTGTTTAAAGCTGTGTGAACCAGTCTCCCACCAGCCAGCTTGGATTTCCTCCGCATTTACAGTGTGTACCTTCTGAGGATTACACCCGCGTCTACATCAATGCTTTCAATTCCATACAGAATGTGTCCAGACATCAATTGGGGGCATAGAGTTTATACATCAATCACAGAAAGCAAACTTCAGAGAGATACCTGTCTTTCAGGAGTGTATGGCTTCAAGCCTCAAAACCAATGACACCACAAGCTGGTCTGCCACCGGCGTTACCAGTCTTGAGAGAGTCTGGGTGACCACCCTTACCGAGGTCATCGACACCAGCGTGGACAACAACGGTTCTGCCCAAAATGGAGGTTGGACCGAGGAGCTTGACGAGGTTGTCTGTGATGGTACCCTTGGCGAGACCGGTGGCGTCAGTCTTGATGTTACCCAAGTCACCAACGTGTCTGACCTCATCGGATGGAGCACCGTGGGTCTTACCGAATGGGTTGAAGTGTGGACCAGCAGAGGTACAACCGTTGGTGTTGTCACCGAACTCGTGGATGTGGAAGCCACGCTCAGCGTTGGCATCGTTACCAGAGATCTCGTAGGTGATGGTGGTTGGCTCGTTCTCGGAGGCCTGCTCGAAATGAACGACACCGGAAACACCGGCATCACCACGCAAGACAGCAACTGTGATGTGTGTTAGTTGTTGTTCTGAGACGCGTAGTGGTGCGGATCAATTGGGGGATGGGTGTTTCTCACGCTTGCCTTGGGACACGCCGGAGTGAAGTCCGAAGCGTACCACGGAAAGAGCCCACTTGTTCGCAGCCATTGAGAGCAATTGTACTTACCTGCTTTAACCATTGTGTTATATGTGTTTAGTGTTCTTTGCAAGGTACAGAAAGTCCTGTTTTGTTCAGAAAAAGGGGAATCCAAAAGATTGTAGCAGCGCTTAAAAAAAGAAGGAGCGGAGCGGGCCGCTTATAAATGTTTTCGTAAAGGGGGGCGACCGCTTTCGACGGTGTTCCATGCAAGGCTGCGATTGGCCGGGCCCACCTGTTTATGGCAATAAAGTTGGGCACTCTTTTTGGCAGAAGCTAGGGCCAGTTAGACAGCACTGTGGGGGAGCTTTACGATCACAATAGGATCTTAGATCGTACATAACGGTTCCTGAGGCTGGTAAAATGTGCTCAACCGCCAAACGAGCACATTTTTTCTAAGCGTTGCTCCAGCGGGTGCGCTTGCGGTGGGGGCAGGATCTGGGGAAGACAGCGCATCCGAGAGGGTAATTACAAGTTGGGCAGGGGTATGCCGCGCAATAGTGTACAGAGGCGGTCGTATGAGGTTACGTGGCTACATAGGCATATATTACTGCACGTTCGGCCATTTTGAAGGACCCTGCCTTCCAAAGCAATCGTACACATCCAGTGTGGCGGTGGCTGAAGTGAAGAATAAATAAATGAGTCCCCAGTACTCAGACACCGTCCATGTCAGGGTACAAGTTCATGATGCTCTTTACGAGTCTGATGAGATCCCTCTTCTCCGTGTCAACGTCCGGGTACACTTGGTGCTGGTAGTGTGTTAGTAATTCTGTGTTTCTCAAAAGTTGACACAAAACCGCTGAAAGGGCGCCGTTCTGCGACAGCAAGAACATCACTCTTGGGCCCTGTGTTCGATGTCTCTGAGCACTCACTCTTGAGAGGTAGGCAAAGAGCTCTTCTGTAGTCCACTTGTCCACAGCTGCTATCTCTTCTGGGCTCTTCGGCTCGATACTCTTTGGCGGGAGTGGCTGGAAAACCAAGTACAAAGCCGACCAAACAATGATGCCCGTGAAGATTGTGACGCTCCACTTCTGTGGGCGATGAAACCATCTGCTCAGGAACGACATCTCTGGCTCACTGTTGGTTGTGCAGGTGGAGATGTTGCCTTGTGACTGCCGTTGGTGTTCACTCCAAAACTGGCTCGCGCCACTCAAACACCCTGCGGTTCTCCGACTCTCCGGCCTTCGGAGTTGCCGGTGTGGGCGGTGGAACAATTTTTGATGTGTCCACTTCTTTTACCTTCCATCCTTTTTTGGGGCCCACTATCGCTCGAGAGGGAAACTACAAGAGATGAAGGCCGCCCTTGCTCTTGTACTATTTATCCAGGTAGCTTTTGCCTGGGAGACGTTCAGAAATGTCATCGTCATGGACGACTCTAACTTCGAGGATGTCATCGCCACGAAGGGGAAGTTCACATTTATCAACTTCTACTCGAAGCAGTGCGAACACTGCCAGTCGCTTGCCCCAAGATACGAAGCTCTGGCCACTGCATTCAATGGAACCGATGTCCAGATTGCACACATCGAGGGAAGACAGAACAGACGCATCAGAAACCAGGAAAAGATTGTGGGATTCCCAACTCTCAGACTTTACTACTTCGACGGCACACACGTCGCCTCCTTTGCCAACCAGGACAGAACATCCGAGCAGTTGGCTAAGTTCATTACTGACCACACTGGTGTGAAGCCAAAATGGCCAGAGTCCAAGGTGACATACCTCGAGACGTCGGAAGAAGTGGAGAAGGCGATTAGCCAGAACAAGAAGAGAGTCGCCATCGCATTTATCGCACCATGGCTCCAGAACTGGGAAGACAAATACAACGAGTTTGACCGCTTGGCTGACAAGTTCCCAGATGTCAAGTTCTACAGAATCGACGCTACAGCAGAAGCTGCAGCTGATATTGTGTCCAAGTACAGGGTCAGTGTGTTCCCAACCATCATCTACTTTGATACCATCGACGCACCAAAGTTCCGTATGCTCGAGGAACACAACGCTTCTCAGAAGAAGATGGAAAACTTCCTCATGTTGGAGATTGGTGACGAGTACGAGAACTACGAAGAATTGGTGGAGGAGAAGTCCAACGGCAACGGCGGTGATGGTGAGTGGAAGCCTCAGGGTGTCCTCAAAGCGGGAAGCTCTAACAAGGACGAGGATGAGGAAGAGAAATACAGAAAGCTCAGGGAGTTGTGATATGACTTACACGATTGAACGACAAAATCTCTTGTAAAGCAGTGTAGATCTAATGGTGATCACATGACCGACGGTCACGCGGCCCTGTCCTTTTTTCGCGAAGTTCTGGACAACAAGGCCAAAACGGAGGGGAGAGTGTTTTTACACGTCTGCAACAATGAAACCTCAGGAAAGTTCTCTCACATCACCAACGCAATTGCACTTTGGGTCATCAAACGTCGAGTGCTTACCCACACACCACGTCCAAGGCATTGACTACAATTGAAGGAACACACACTCAAAATGATGAACATCTTCAGAGTGGCGGGCGACGTGTCGCATCTCGCCTCGATCCTGATTCTTATACACCAGATCAACTTGACCCGCTCTATCCAGGGTATCTCATTCAAGACACAGCTGCTCTATGCTGTTGTGTTCCTGTCACGTTACATTGACCTTCTGTTCAGATACGTGTCGCTATACAACACGTTGATGAAGCTCTTTTTCATCGGATCATCCTCCTACATCGTTTACTTGATGCACTACAAGTACCGTGCTTCAGAAACCCAGAAAATCGACACATTCCCAGCACACTATCTCGCAGGTGCCGCCTTCATCATGGGTCTCATTACAACCTACGACTACTCCTTCTCTGAGATCCTATGGGCGTTCTCCCTCTGGCTTGAGGCTGGTGCCATCCTTCCTCAGCTGTTTATTCTCCAACGTACTGGCGAGGCCAAGACCTTGACAACCCACTACATTTTCGCACTCGGTCTCTACAGAGCCATGTACATTCCAAACTGGATGTACAGATACCTGAGCGAGGGCAGATTTGACTGGTTATCCGTCCTTACAGGTGTCGTCCAGACCATCATCTACTCCGACTTCTTCTACATCTACTACACAAAGGTTATGAAGGGCTTGAAGTTTGAGTTGCCTCAGTGATTGGAGAGTTCACCGATTTATGTGCTATATAGCCCCTAAGCGAAAAAGAGCTGTACCATACACTGACAGTTCACCAGTAGAGCAAACAAGATTGCTGTCAGGTTCTAGGTCCTTATGACTTGCAACAGTGGTTTAGGTACCTCACCAGCAGAATAACAATAGGGATTGGTCAACGTTGACACAGTTACCTCCATCCCGCTGCGTAGAGCGGCTCCCCCCGCTTCAGCTCATCGGCAGCACAATGATGCCTTGTCACGGCGTCTTCACAGGACCTGTCAAATCTGTCAGATAAGACAAGGCGCCGGGGGTATACAAGAGTTCCAACACCACATGCAGCCACCAGACATTTTCAAAGCAAAGCAAACTTCTCCAAATCACTCCAAACAGCCAATAACGATCAAAGACCAAGGTTTCAGATAATATGGGGAGCAGGCGGAGCCGCACTCCCGCTTCGGCTAGCGAATCCGAGAGCCCGCCGATTGTGGGAGCGCTGCATCAACAGACACCGCAAAAATCGTAGCCCCTTTCTTTTGTAGCTATCTATTCATCCACCAAACCGAAATTTCACACGTCCCCACCCAAGCGCTTCGATCCACGGTCTCACAGAAGGTACCAGCGAGCCTGCCAGATACAGCTCGCACATCAACACACGAAGCGCCGTGCCTGTTCATCCTGCCAGAGCTGTCGACCCATTTCAGGCGCGCACAGGCACCGTTCTTCTACACTCTTCCATTACCAACAACCCCAAAGATCTCACGCCGCTTGCACTCATCGTCCACACCCACGAAGTATTTGTACCCAAAATGGACACACTCTTCCCACTTGACAGGCGACTCGATATCACACCGGATACAAAACCGCTCACGCAAACCAGCACACTGGCCGTCTACGTGAAGCTTGCGGAGGACCGTCTTTTCGTCCAGGGCTTCGACGAGAACGAGCGGTTAGGGAGACCACCAACGCTCTTACGTGGTGCACTTGTTGTGCGTGTGCTCAAGCCTTCAAAGATCAAGACTATCCGGCTCACCTTCACCGGCTCAGCAAGAACGGAGTGGCCAGAGGGCATCCCGCCGAAGAGGTCAGAGTACTTTGAAGAGAACAACCTGGTGAATCACACATGGCCCTTCTACAGCGCACACCTCGCAACTTCGAGTGGAGCAGACATTATCAAGTCACCGTCATTCCCTGGCCTGTCTCCTGTGGCGAGCAACGGGAGTTACGGCATGGTTCACGAAGATATGAGCACGCTTAGTCTGGATACTATCATCTCCCCGGTTCGCTCGGCTGCCAATCATCCACTAGCATTGCTCAAACGTGTCGCATCACCTTCACCTGAGAACTCAAGAAGGCGCTCCGCATCGGTGCTCTCACAAGAACAAGCAGCAGCCTCCAACTCTGGTGAATTTATCTTCCAGCCCGGTGACTACATCTACAAGTTTGAGCATCCGATTCCAGCATCCACACCAGAGACGATCGACGCAACATTCGGTTCAGTGAATTACCATCTTGAAGTCCTCATCGAGCGCTACGGTGCGTTCAAGTCAAACATCAGCACGAAGCTTCCTATTCAGATTGTGAGGGCTCAGTCTGACGATTCAGTGGAGGACTCAGAACCAATTGCTATCTCCAGAGACTGGGAGGACCAGTTGCACTACGACATCATCATCGCTTCCAAGGCTATGGTGCTCAACGCATACATACCTATTGCGTTCAAACTTGTTCCTCTTGATAAGATCAAGTTGCACAGAATAAGGATCTACATTACAGAGAACATGGAGTACTATTGCCGCAACAAGAAGGTGCACAGAATGCAGCCGACGAAGAAGTTCTTGCTCCTGGAACACAAGGCTCCACCTCCACCAGACTTACCACCAGATGCGGATGCAAAGGCCAAGAAGATGGGCAACTTGCTCACCTCCGATGGGTACGACCTCACAGCAAAGGAATTTGAGTTCCAAGTTTACGTCCCGCAGAAGTTGAACTCCATGCAGAAGCTTCATGCCAACACCACCTACGCCAACATCAAGATTCACCATTGGATTAAGATTTGCTTGAGATTATCTAGAATGATTGATGGCAAGCCTAAGCACTACGAAATCAGCATTGACTCTCCAATCCACATCTTGGATCCGCTGTGCTCACACGCCAACACTTTACTTCCAGCCTATGGATCACAAGGCTTGGAGTACGCACACCACAACCACCAGTCCAACATGTACTTCCCAATGGATGTAATTGCATCGCCACCACTCTCACCAGAAGTTGAGGCCTTTGATCACACTCCACATAACAGCATTTACCTGGCTTTGGGCCGTGACGCCGACCGTGGTCGCTCAAGATCAGATTCAACACTGAGCCACACGCTGGCTAACTTTGAGTCTACACTTTCGGCCAACATATACAAGCCAGACAACCTGGAAATGGAACTCACGTCACCACAGGCCATTCCGTTGTCTCCCCAATTGTCACCGCAGCCATTTGAGCTTGAAGACATCTCGAATCCCCCACCACCGTTCGAAGCTGAGATCTCGCCCCTGTTGTCTGCTACATCGATCTTGCCACGTGTTGGTGGGATCTCGCATGGCCGTGCCGTGGGGATTGATGCTATCATGGACGCCGGATCGCCACCACTGGATCCACCAACGTATGAAGAGATCATGAAGAAGGAGAACAGATCTGGAATTCTTGATGATGAGGAGAGAGCAACAGCACCAGATATCACCGTGACGAGAGCTTCTCCTGACCTCGTGAGAAAGGAGAGCAGTGGTGACTTGGGTGAAGAATTCCACTTCAGTGGCGGATCTCCAAACTTGCCCGCCAGTGTGATCAGATCTACCAGTCCTGATGCTCAGAGATTGAGGGCCAGAGAGAGGTCAGCACATGCTTCGCCACGTGCCTCATTGGACTTGAACAGAAGTGACTTGACACTGAGTGCTGCTCGCCCACACAATGACCTTGATACCGTTCTGGATGACAGTGATGCTGAAGAGGATCACCGCGTCGGAAGATCCAGAATGAGTTCGACCTCGTCGTTCTCACCACGCTCACCAAGGGCAAGTTCCTCCTACGATGAGTTGAGGGACATGCAGCCACTTCTCCACACCGAGAGCACACATTCTTACAACCCATTCCCACAAGACTACGGCGCCAGCAGCAGATGGGAGAGCCGTGAATCGTTGGTGAGAAGAGAGTCTGCGTCAGTGGACATCACAGCTTTATACCAATCTGGTATCCCATCCTTCAGTCGAGTATCCATTTTTGAGCCATCGATGTCACAGGGGAGACAACCAGAGGCTAGAAGACCGGCATTGGAATCGCGCCGCAGCTCAGCTATGAACATCAACCCAGTTTTGGCCACTCTGAACGGCGAGCAACGCATTGACGAAGAAAACGAGAGTATGAGATCCAAAAGCGAGGAGAGCTCAATGAAAGACAGCCATTCGAGTAATTCAACGTTGACGAGTGCAAACGAGGAACACCATCCATCGGGGCTTACACATGAACCCAAGGACACGATCCAGATGCCAACAAGACAGCAGATTAGCAACTGATAGTCGGGATACTATCTAGTCGGTGATTGTATTACAGCTCTCAACAGAAATAGATGACCGTGATGAGTTCTTTAAAGGGAATCGTAAATAGCATAATCACTTACCCAGTGAGTCAATGATTTTGTCAAAGCTGCGCTTGTCGTACTTGATGTACTTCTCAATATGCTTTGTGAAGTCACCACCTGCGTGCTTGTCATGGAATCTGTGGTAGAGCGGGACAATGAATGAGATCTCCTTCGTCAAGAATTTCTTCAAAGAAGGATCGGTGATGTTGTACTGGCGATGCTGCTTCACCAACTCGTCAAACTCGGCGTTGAAGTTTCTGAACTTCTCCTTGATAGCCTCTCTGTCTTTCGACGTCATCTTACCAACGATGTTGACGTCCAGGAGGTACGAGGCAGCCTGCTTCCAACCGGCGAGGAACATGTTCAATGCTCTCTTCTTCAACTTCTCGATTCTTGCCTGACCGGTGCTATCGATGATTGTCTTAAGCTCACTTCTTGATATGATCTGCTCCACAAGTGTGATATTGGTGATGAGGAGGTACCCAATAGCCTGCTTCTTCTTCATAAGCTGTGTGGCTTTGATCTCCAAGTTTATGATCAAGGCATCAACGACATCCATGTAGAACGCACACAACAACTCCATCGGATCGTTTTCATTCACCACCGTCGTTTGACTGACACTCGAGAACTTGGAGAGCCACTGTGGCTTTGGTTGTGGGATCCAAGATCCAGCCTTCATACCTGACATGACACTGAGTGTACCCTCTTTGTACTCTGCAAACTTGCGTGCTTTGGACATGATCTCCACCGTAGCTTCTGAAACACCGTTATCCTGCGGAAGGGACTGGAGATTCTTGATCCTGTTCTCAGTGTAGTTGAGGAGTTCTTTGAAGAGTGTGCGAGCAAGTGCTCTGCAGTTGTCCAGCGTGTGTTGAAGTTTTGGATGCTTCTCTGGCAGCTTCGTCCTCAGCTCCATCTGAATCTTGTTTGTACAGTCGATGAGCTCGAACACCAAAAGTCCGTCGTTACTGAGCGATTTCTGGATAGATGTAAGGATGTTGGTGACGATCTTGATGAATCCTTCAACCTGTGGGTCCATGATGGAACTGAAGAGTGGACCAACGGCTTCTTGATCCTTGTAGATGTCTTCAATAAGAGACCACTCGTTGTAGATAAATCCAATAAAAGCCTCGGTGTAGTTGCTGATACCATTGCTGCCCTTCTCGTATGGGATTTTGTCGTTCTTCTTGACGTGTTGAGTGAACGGAGCGAGGATGGCAAGAGAATCCTTGATCACGCGGGATCTGTTGTCAATGTAGAGCTGATCGATAGGTTTGTCACTCGTAGCAAAGTATGTGACAATGTTACTTAGATCCTTGATTTTGGAGTCATCGACGTAAGGGAATGGCTTGTGCTCATTGATGAATCTCATCGGGTCAAACGGCGTAGAAACAGGCTTGAGCAACTCTCTGAAGTGGCGTTGCAACTTGCCCTCACTCTCCAGTATTGTGCGCGTAAGGTTCTCAGAGATACCCTTGTACTCCCCACCGTTTTCGTTGGCTTGAAGTCTCTCCAGGATATCCTCGGCCTTGTGAATTGTGGTGATGTATTGTTTCACGTTCTCCAAATTCTCGTTCAGCTTGGACTCATACATCGCAGCTTCACTGGCAATACCCTGGACATTGGAGACAGCCATGAGACTGTTGTCAATGTTCTGTTGAAAGACATTGAGGTGTCGGTTGCGCTGTACCACTGGTGCGAGGAGCTTCTCAGACTTGATGGATGAATCGGTGATCTTGTTCAAGGACTGCGAGATTTGGGAAATGAGGGACCGCGTCTTGTTGAGCGATTCCTGGAGGACCACTGCATCAGCCTCATCGATGTCCACGGATATTTGGTAGTTCATTGTAGGTGAGAGCGCGTGCTGTGCCTGTTTTGAACCTGTTCCCACCGTGTTGTGGTGTTTGAGGAGTTGACCGAGGCTGTCGCGTTCAGGTGAAGTTTGGATTTCGCAAGACTTCCCGATTGGGGTGTTACGCACACCCTCGAGCGTATTTAAGCGCACTTAGCGACCCCGGCCGTTACCAGAGGGCATACAAGGCCCAAATTGATAGGCTGACGGTAGGCATACCGTTGAGTTTACGACAGACAAGACGTGGTCCTTTTTGGGCCAGGAATTGGCTATGCTCCCGAAGCCGCGGCATAGCTCAAAGCGGGGATGGGCGGCGATCCCAATGGCTTCGCTGCTTCGGCCGAAGAGAAGGAAAAAAAAGGACTTCCAAAACATTCTCTTGCGCGTGCACAACACCAGCAGCACCCAACAACCGCTCCCGGCCCAAGTAAGCAGGATGTCACTTCCTCTTCCACGCAACGACTGCTCCCTCGAGGAGCTGATCCCGCAGTTGCCGTTCCCTTTCGAGAAAACCGACCACTCAGTGGCAATTGATGGCACGGAGACACCACAGTTCTCCCCAATCTTCAGAAATGGTCTGCTCAAGAACGGCGAGCCTGTCAAGTACCTCAATGCGAACTACCAAACCTTCTACCACCTCTTTGAGAAGTCCAGAGTGCTGCACAAGAACAACGACTCCATTGGCTACAGAAAGTTCGATCCGAAGACCAACCAGTTTGAGGACCACTACACCTGGGAGTCCTACGAGCAGCTCGCCATCAAAAGAGATCAGGTTGGTTCCGCCTTCCTCTACTTGGTGAAGAAGTACTGTCCAGATGCCAACATTGACGACTTCATTGTCACGCTGTTCGCTGCCAACAAACCTGAGTGGATTATTGCCGACCTGGCTTGCCACGCCTACAGTATCGCCAACACACCCCTGTATGACAC
The DNA here is from genome assembly GCA_030569395.1 of Petasospora rhodanensis. NCBI lineage: Eukaryota > Fungi > Ascomycota > Saccharomycetes > Phaffomycetales > Wickerhamomycetaceae > Petasospora > Petasospora rhodanensis. The sequence continues at coordinate 67,109 of JAJMKQ010000244.1, forward strand.
ACTGGGAGCCGAGGCCACCGACTACATCCTGAAGTTGACCGAAACACCACTCATTGTGTGTTCCAAGAACAAGATCGACAAAGTGCTCGCCGTGGACTCCTTCATCAAGGTGATGATCTCCATCGAGCCCCTTACTGACGATGATAAGGATATGATTGCTAGGACTGAGGAGAAGGGCATTAAGCTTATCGACTTTGCCGAGCTTCTGGAGATCGGCAAGCAGAACCCACATGCACACAGAGTCCCAACCCCAGACACACTCTACACAATCACATTCACCTCCGGTACCACTGGAATTCCAAAGGGTGTTGAGCTCAGGCACTCTCATATCGCTGCTGCTGCGTGCTTCCTCTTCACACACGTCACCTTCCCAAAGAACCCGACCTCCCTGGTGTTCCTCCCACTCGCACATGTCTATGAGCGCTTCAAAATCGTGTACGAGCTCAGTGAAGGTGGTGCGATCGGATTCCCACACAACCCGGAGAACCCTCGTTCCTTCATGGATGACATCAAGATCTTGAAGCCAACGCACATGTCCTCCGTTCCAAGATTGTACAACAGAATCGAGAGTGGCTTGAAGGAAAAGATTGGATCCATGCCTGGTTTCAAAGGATGGCTGGTGAGAACTGCCTTGAACTACAAGCTCACACACGACGACGATGACACCATCGTCAAGCTCTTGCAGAAGTTTGTCCTGAACAAGATCAAGGCTTCCATCGGATTCGAGAGACTTGACTTTCTCATCTCTGGTGGCTCCCCACTCGCCGGTGACTCCATCGTGTACCTCCGTAAGGTCTTGGACTGCGGTTTCTACCAAGGTTACGGTTCCTCTGAGACTTTTGGAGGTATTGCCATCACTACGAAGTACGCCAAGAACACACACTCCACTGGTGCCATTGGTGTCACTGTCGAGTTCAAGTTGCGTAACTTGCCAGACATGGATTACACTTTCCCACTCAACAGATCCGGTGAGTTGTTGTTGAGAGGTCCCCAGATTTTCGACAGATACTACAAAAATGAGGAGGCCACTAAATCTGCCATTGATGAGGAGGGCTGGTTCAGCACTGGTGATATTGCACACGTGGATGCTAATGGTCAGATCTCGATCGTCGACAGAGTGAAGAACTTCTTCAAGCTGTCCCAGGGCGAGTACATCGCAGCTGAGAAGATTGAGAACAACTACATGTCCAACAATCCAGTCCTCTCACAGATCTTTGTCTATGGTGACAGTTTCCAGAGTTACTTGGTTGGTGTCATTGGTGTCGAGCCACCGACTCTAATGAAGATTGTGGCACAGTCCCCAGAGTTGAACTATTCTACTTTGGAGCAGGTGATGATGCACATCAACGACAAGGACGTCAGAACCGTTGTGCTGAAGCACCTGAATGACAATATCAAACACTGTGGTCTTGTGGGCTTCGAGAAGATCAAGAACGTTCATTTGGCGATTGAACCATTTAAGGTTGTTGATGACACAATCACACCTACACTCAAGCTCAAGAGAAAGAACGCACAGAACTTGTTCCAGAAGGAGATTGATGCTATGTATGCCGAGGGACCTTTGTAAGTTATACTTTTTAGAATCTAGGAATGATCATGATGAGCAGTAGACACACCAAGAAGGACGAGACGAAGATGAGGAGCATCTTCAAAGTCTCCCACCATCCTAACTTCACAGCAACCTTTTTCAAATTGATACTGGTCTTGCCAATCTTGGACGATGCGTGCGTCAAACCCGAGGTTGCAGCATCAATGTATCCCTGATCCGCATCGAGCTTCTGCTGGAACACACCTGCACTCTCCTTGATGCCCCTGACGAGACCGAGCATGTTCTTGAGAATCTCCTCTTGCGTTGTTTCTTCCTCCTGGAGCTCTTCATCCATTGTCTGGGCTTTCGTGAAACTCTTTGTACGACCTTGCATGAGTCTCTGTCTGAGCTGCGTGATGTTCTCTGTGTCGTCCTCCTCTTCCTTCTCTGGGGTTGTCGTGTCCTTGTGGAGGTCAATACTGAGTCGTCTCATACTCTTTTTCTTCTGTTCTTCAGCCGACCGTTCAAGGACGAGCGTGCTCTCGAGTTTTGTGCGGTCAATGACATCAGTGTACTGTAGTAAGACATCCTTGAACCTGAGTTTCATGCCTTTTTCACACGTGAGCAGCCATTGGCGAATGATTCGTGATGTCGTTTCGTGCTGTTCGCAAATGATGATATTCTGGAGGGCAATCTCTTCATCCGCAGGTCGTTGGATCTCAGATTTGAGGAGGACTACCTGCTGTGTCACGAAGTCGGGGGTGAATTGCATATTGCGAGTGTAGCGGATGATGAAATGGATAACCTCTGGAGTTGAAGATGTGCATTGCTGAGATCAGAAGCCCTACGTCAGAGCGAAACGCGTGCCACAGACACCCGAACACCACACCCTTTCGCTCCTCGCTCCTTGCTGCACCATAAAATTTTTCGAGCGCGTCCGTTCCTTGTTGCCCACCGCTTTATTCTAAATCTACGTGGACTTTTTGTTGATTAATCTGAGCGGTGCTTCTCTGAGAGCCCGTTCTTCGTTACAATGGGTCCCAGAGTTACCAAGCCTTTTTCGCTAACCGCAACTGGATTCTACATGTTGTCGTTTGATAGTAGACTGGCTGATATTCCCCGACACTGAACACTTTATTGTTGTTTGGCGGCACCCTGGGTTGATGTATACCTAAATAAACTACATAATAACGAGAAGGAAGAATTGTAGAAGGCATTTCTACTAAGTAACTAGGAATCCGGAGGTTTTATTTCCAAAATTGGCGAAATTAAGCCTGTCAAGGTCTGTCAAACCGCAAAAACAACGATTCACGTGACCGGCCGTATGGTCTAGTGGTATGATACTCGCTTTGGGTGTGAGTGGTCCAGGGTTCAATTCCCTGTCCGGCCCGTGTTCGCACATTTTTTTTGAACTTGTGTGAGATTTCTGGTAGGGGCACGCCCGAAATGTCGCCCGGTTTGGAAGCGAAAATCTCAGATCACCGACAACTACATCTTTGATGAGAGTTCTGTACACCCAACAACCCCAAATGTCCGTCTCCAACGACCGAGTGAAGACTGCAGAGAAGTACAAGACGAAAGGTAACAGGGCCTTTGCCAATGAGGACTACGACGAAGCGCTGAAGTTGTACACACTGGCCATCGAGAACGATCCATACAAACCGGTGTTCTACGCCAACAGAGCATTGACCAGGATTAAATCGTCAAAGGCACAGCAGCAGTTTGATCTGGTCGCGCAGGATGCGGCCAAGGCTCTGGAGCTCGACCCATGCCATCTCAAGGCCATGTACTACATGGGTGTTGCACTGACAGGACTCGGTGAACCGGAGAAGGCTCTTGAGTATCTCCTTAAGAGTTACGAGTTATCACTTCAGTCCAACAACAGAACCACACCACAGGTATACGCTCAGATCATTGAAACAAGAAAGGCGCTCGCAGACAAGGTTGTTGACCAACGAATTGAGAGGGCTTTCCCACTCTACGAGAAGATGCACCACCTTCTTGAGGACTACTACTGGAACAAGCTCTACCAGCTCAGACAGAGATTCAACTACAAACCGTTCTACGAGGACGATACTGAATTCCAGGAGGAGTACACCAAGCTCAAGCAGCAGTACACACAGGATCTCGACGATCTGCGCACAACTTTCCAGAACTCGATGAAGAGGGAGAAGCAGCCACCACAGGAGATCGAAGCACCAGAGTATCTCTCAGATCCGATCTCATTCCATGTGTTCATTGACCCAGTGATCACGCCTTCGGGTCACACATACGAGAGATCCACCATTGAGGAGCATATTGAGAGAAACGGTAACGATCCTCTCGACACTGACACTAAGCTGACGAAGAAGCAGCTCATTCCGAACAGATTCATCAAGCAGGCCGCTCAGGACTGGGTGAAAAAGTACAGAAGCACCTGATGTGTTGTATAACTAGATGTTGTATACGGTTCCTGGATGGATGATTGTAATTGACCGATGGCAACTAGCAGCTTGCCCGGACCCCAAGCAAGCTGAAATGACCTGATCGAAAAGAGCCAAGGGCATCAGCAGTAATGCAATAATGGACATGACTCCTGTTTCAAATTCAGTCGAAGGTAGACTCTATAATATCCAAGCTGTCGCACTTTGAGGTCGCATACGGCTAAGCTTGCCAGGGGTTATGCGCGGGGAAGGCCACGCAAAGCATTGGAGAGCCACATCTGGACAAACACGATTTGAGCATCCATGTCGGGGCTGCAACACGAAAGAGGCAAGTGAGAGGGTCCTAAAGGCTAAGATCTCTGTTGAGCCTGTATTCATGAAGCTGGAGAACATGAGTTTCCGGGAAACAAACAGTGACGTACGTATGGTTCAACCGTCGCGGGGACTTCCTAAACGGGGAGACGCTTAACGTCAGATAAGAAAGCTGCGTTTGAACTTAAAAAGCGCCAGGGTGCCTCCCCACACCGTCGGTACTCCCCATTCCCCAGGGCCTCTTCACACATAACACTCGATACCACGGCAATGTCCTGGGAAGAGACCGCTGCAAAGAAGAGAGCCTACGTCAAGGCCCAGATCCCAGACGAATGGATACTCCCGTCGGTGAAGCCTGCCTCTGAGGCTCCAGACGCCGGTGCATACCTTGATGAACTGCTGCCGGAGGAGGAGAAGGCCATCACCAAGAAGACGCTGCTACAGTTGAGAGAGGACATTGCTTCGAAGAACCTCACCGCCTATGAGATTACCTCGGCATTCTGCCACAGAGCTGCGTATGCACACCAGATCATCAATTGCTGCTCCGAGATCTTCTTCGACAAGGCCCTGGCTCGTGCTAAGGAGCTGGATGAGATCTTCGCTACCACTGGCAAACTTGTGGGTCCATTGCATGGCATCCCTATCTCTTTGAAAGATCAGCTCAATGTCGAAGGATATGACTGCACCATGGGATTTGTCTCGCTCGCATTCAAGCCAAAGACGAAGGAGGAGGTGTCTGCCATTGCCGAAATTCTCTACGACGCTGGGGCAGTGTTCTATGTCAAGACGTCTGTGCCAATGTCGATGATGGCCGGAGACACGTACTCCCATCTTTACGGACAGACGGTTAACTGCAAGAACAGACTCTTATCCGCTGGTGGATCCTCTGGCGGCGAGGCCTCGCTCATTGGTTCTGGTGCTAGCTTGGTTGGATTGAGTACTGATATCGGAGGGAGTATCCGTATTCCTGCGGCTCTAAACGGTATCTACGGTATCCGTGGGTCGTACCACAGACTCCCATATGCCAGACTTGCCAACCGTATGGATGGACAACCAATTGTCCCCTCGGTCATTGGTCCTTCAGGAAGAGACTTGAAAGACATTGAGTTTTTGTACAAGACCATCATCGATGCTGAGCCGTGGTACAAGGACTGCAGATGTCCACCTATCCCGTGGAGGGTGATCGAACTTCCAGAAAAGCTGTGCTTTGGAATCCTCTCCAACAACGGGCTCATCACACCACATCCACCGGTCCAGCGTGCTATGAAGTTGTTGAAGGAGAAGCTGGAAGCGGCAGGCCACACGGTGATCGAGTGGCAGCACCCAGTGCCAACCATGACAATGATGCAACAGCTGGCTGACATCTTCCACGCAGAAGCGTACAAGGAGCTCTCTGCAATGGCTGCCGCATCCGGTGAACCAGTGATCAAGCAGATCACTGTGCCAGATCAGGAGGAGATCCTTGTCTCTGAGCACTGGAAGCAGGCAGTGAAGAAGTTTGAAGGGCAACAGGCTTATGATGCTGCTTGGATGAAGACCGAGGAGATCAGTGGGACAGGGAGACCGATGGATGCCTGGATCTCACCAGTGTGGGAGTCTCCTTCTTACCCTGCCGGTGAAGTGAAGAGATACCACTGCTCGTATACCTTCCCAGCAAACTACCTGGATTACACATCAGTGGTGTTCCCGGTGACCGAGGTTTCTGCAGTGGACAACGTGGAGGCGGAGTACGAGCCATTGAACCCGTTCGATGAGGAGGCCAAGAGCTTGTGGGACTACGAGTTGTTCAAGGGGATGCCAGTGTGTGCCCAGGTCCACGCTTTCAGATACGAGGAGGAGAAGGCACTAAAACTCGCCGGTGTGATTGATGGGCTGTTGAAGTGAGTGTGTACGTGAAGGGATTAGTAGTACCCGATAATCCGAGGCGTAGAGGATCTTGAGACGGGGTAGGCGGTAGGCGTCATTTGAGTGGCTGCAGAGCTGAGATTCTCGGGAAGGGCGGAGAGAAGGCGGCGGAAAGTTGGGCGATCAAAGGAGGGGCGCGTCGATGTGTCAAAGCTTTGTCTTGGCGGGCTAGTGGGGGAACGGGGGGAACGCGTTTGACAGCTTACGCATTGTTGATCCCAAGGGAGCAAGAGAATGGGAGTTAAGAGGCCTTCAGGATGTACTCTAGCGACATTGGAACCTTCTTGGACCTTTCATACGGAGCACGCGCTCCGTCCTCGGCGCACAGGCCGAGTCAACTCTGACAATTCCAAACTGCCCGCGGGCAACGGAGTTTCGGACGCTGCGCCACCGCATGGAAACACAGCGAAGACCCAGAGAAAAGCCATGAAAGCGACGAAGAAACAGTTACTACCAACAGGCATTGGCCCTCCTCACGTTGTCAATCTCCTGCCATTCGAATTGTGCCGTCTTCGTTGTTCAGTCCCGCAACTAATTGGACGGAAATAATATCACCACCACACTACCGCGGTGCACCGTCGAGACACAGCCATTCGGGCAAGGAAGACATCGAGGCCCTTTCGCCGTGTTCCGTCCTCACACGCCCTGAATCCCCTACGGAGCCGGAGCAAAACCACAAAATTATATGTGTCGGCTGTAGCGTAGTGGCCTACCGGGACCAATGAGATCAACTAACTGATCGTTTAGATACCGCTCCCCGCTAAAAGCGTGTAAGATCAGATAAATGCCCAAGCGCAACGCGCTCAAACTACCAACCAGCAACAAACACCACGCCTCACATCGTTTAACAACACTGGGGACGAATCAGGCCGTAACGCTGCCCTTTTGGGATTGTGAGTGGCGCGAGTGCCCACACGCCAGCCAATCACAGCGCAGAAGCTGAGCTTATTTCGTCGCGAGTGATCCGGGTAGGGCGGGTGGGTGCAGGCAGCTGCTGCGGCTTGCAGGCGTTGCTCGAGGAAAGGACTCGCAAAGTCATGGGAAACACATGGATCTCTGCGCAATTGCCGTCCAAAGACACCCCAAGGCTCATCCACCCAGCTGTATATAAGAAGCCGCGATCGCCGCCATTGTGCGCCGACACCAGCGGGCCTGGTGAGAGCCTAGCTAACCCAACCTTATTCACTCGCTACTACGATGAAGTTCTCTTCTGTCCTCGCCACTGCTGTCGCTGCCACCGGTGCTCTCGCCGCCGACTCTGACTGGGTCACCTACACCAAGAAGCTCGCTTCTACCACCGTCACCGTCACCAGATACTTGGGTACCTCCACCTACCTCGGTTCTGGTTACACCACCAAGACCGTCATTGTCTCTTCCGACGGCGCTGCCGTTTACACCGAGATTGTGACTGTCCCAGTTGCCTCTACCTCTGCTGCTGCCTCTTCCTCCGCCGCTGCTGAGTCCTCTTCTGATGTTGAGTCCTCCTCTGCTGCCGCTGAGTCTTCTGCCGCTGAGACTTCTGCCGTTGCCACCTCTGCCGCTTACACCAACGGTACCTCCACCGTTGTTGAGGACGATGTTTCCACCACTGTCGTCACCATCACTTCTTGCTCCAACAACGCCTGCTCCGAGACCGCTGTCACCACTGGTGTCACCGTTGTCACTGAGTCCTCCGAGGGTGTTGTCACTGAGTACACCACTTACTGCCCATTGACCGGTTCTACCACTGAGGCTGCTACTTCCACTGAGGCTGCTACCTCTGAGGACACCACCTCTACTGCCACTGAGGAGGTTACCTCTACCGTTGCTGCTGCTTCCACTGAGGCTGCCGTCTCCACCTACACTGGGGCTGCCGTCTCTGGTGCTGTTTCCGTTGGTGCTCTCTTCTTGGGTGCCGCTGCTCTCTTCATGTAGGGATATTTAGTGTGTCCTTGCTAACGCGGCGACTTCGCCGCGGTGATTGCTGTTTCTACGATGCAAATGAACAGTCTGTACTCTTGATACCCACAATCTGTATCCGTAGACGATCTACTACCCCACAAAATAGGGCGGAGATCAACTTGTTGATTGTGTATCTTTTGAGGAGCTGCCTGTCAAGGCTGCCAAACCCCCGGTTAAATGAAGTAGGCCTTCCTGCATTTGGCTCGCGGGCGAAACACCCGGGCACCGCTCGTCGATCAACACCTCAAAACAAGGACGAAGACGCAGGGCTAAGAAGTCTGAGTCGGTGTGCTGACAGGCGATGGATCTGATCTCGCCAGTGTCCACTGACGTCAAGCCAAAGCTTGCTAGGCCCTCTCAATTTCAGATAAACTTTCACCGGGGCCGGCTAAATGTACGCCGAGGTCCGAGACCAGCAGCTTGGCTTTCCCAGGCCGCTGACACAAACGCGCGCGACCGCTTGCGTACCGGATCCGGCCAGTGGTGCCAGGCTTCTGGAACTGGATGGAAAAAGAGGCCGTTGCTTTTCCTCTACGAGAGCGCTATATATAGGAACTCTGTGTGTAAACGGTCGCCTCGGATCTCCAAAGTGCCATACACATAGCCCGGAGCTGAGTGGGTCAGCGTGGGCAGCGTATGTAGTACTATACAAGCTTTTGTGGTGATGGATCAGATATGCCCCGAGACCCGAGACCTGAACGAGCAGCTTGCCAGGCAACCGCTGGGATCATCACGCGCTTACGGTACCCGCTGGCAAGCCTACTGGCAGCTCAAAGAAGACGAAAATTTCCTATTTTGGGACCGAGAGCCCCCAGACAAAGGGCGTGTCAGGAGCTCAGCTTGTCGCCAGAGGCGCGGGTCCCCCAAGCGTTGACGCAGGCTGCCGCATCTTGGCACAGGAAAGTCTTTTCCTCAAGATGCACCACTTCCCTTTCTTTTCGTGTTTGGGGGTGGACAACGTGAGTATATAAAGGGGCAGAGTTTTCCCTGCTCTGTCGTCCCACGCCCTCGTGTTTTCTCAGACTTCCAGCCAACTCAATTCATTCGCTATGAGATTCACCAACGTTCTCGCTACCGCCATCGCTGCCACTGGCGCCTTCGCTGCCGACTCCGACTGGGTCACTTACACCAAGATTCTTGCTTCCACCACCGTCACTGTCGTCAACTACGTTGGTACCGACGCTTTGACTGGTTCCTCTTACACCACCGAGACCGTTGTCGTCTCCTCCAACGGTGTCGCTTTGTACACTAAGTACAACACCCACTTGAGAGACACCTCTGCTGCTGCTGAGACCACTACCTCTGCCGCTGCCGAGACTACCACTGCTGCCGAGACCACCACCACCTCCTCTGCTGTTGCCGAGACCACTGCTGCCGCTGCTGCCTCTACCGAGGAGGGTGACGGTTGGGTTACCTACACCAAGGACTTGGGCTCCACCACTGTTGTTGTCACCAGATACACCGGCTCCTCCACCTTGACTGGTTGCTCTTACACCACCTCTTACCTCACCAAGGACAACGGCTTTGTTGAGACCCTCGTTAAGCACGCTTCCTGCGATGCTTCTTCTGCCGTTGAGTCTTCTGCCGCTGAGACTTCTGCCGTTGTTACCTCCGTCGCTTACACCAACGGTACTTCCACTGTTGTTGACGACGATGTTTCCACCACCGTCCTCACCATCACCTCTTGTTCCAACAACGCCTGCTCCGAGACTGCTGTCACCACTGGTGTCACCGTTGTCACTGAGACCTCTGAGGGTGTTGTTACCGAGTACACCACTTACTGCCCATTGACCACCACCGAGGCTTCCACCTCTGCTAAGACCACTGCTGCTACTTCCACCGAGGAGGACACCACCTCCACCGCTACCGAGGCTGTCACCTCTACTGTTGAGGCTGCTTCCTCTGAGGCTGCTATCTCCACCTACGCTGGTGCCGCTGCCTCTGGTGCCGTCTCCTTCGGTGCCTTGGTCTTGGGTGCCGCTGCTCTCTTGATTTAAGCTGCTGGCTATGTTTAGTTAAATAGACCTCGGGGACTTCCCCATGGTGCTAATGTTATTCTGATAATTTAGGTCCGGAGACTTCTCTGGTGTCGATGTACTCTACATCCTGCTGCGTAGAAAGTGTGGAGACGTCAAGGGGAGAGAGCGCCACACCGGCCTGGCGTTCTAAGCCGCGTTTTGGATCAACTTTTTGGGTGTTCTGCTTCCAGGAGTTTGAAGTGTGGGGATTATCGCAAGGTGCCGGTATCCAATGGACCAGATACCGGTTGTCTGTTGCAACTCGTCACTCGTGGACCGTGGTGGCACGTAGGCTGTGCACAGACATTTCTGCGACATCTCTAAGCCTTAGCCCGCCGTGTCGTACTGTCCCGACAAGTTATAGCGCGAGGAGTGTCAGAATAGGGTATGGCGCCACTGCGGCCTTGCCGGTCATATGGACAGTTGAAACGAGATTTTCAAGATGCCCATGAGAAAAGAGGTGGTGTGCTGTGGACTCATGGGGTTTCAGCAGATCGAGAGTACAGCAAATCATAGTTACTATCCTTCCGGTAGTGTGGTTATCTTTGCCTGCTCAGAAGCGCTTCGCGCGAACAGCCGCGTTCTCCTACCAGACACATGAAGTCTCGAACGCCAGCACTTTCAACGGAATGGGCTCCTCTTTTCTCCTCGGGATACTCCAGCTTTGCCCAATCACAGCATGAGCAGCCTGAATGACCTCGAAGATTTGTCTGAAGTTGTCGCTGTGCATAATAATGCCCCTTGAAGAAGACCAGATTGCATGCGTTTCCACGGTTAACACTCACACATCACCTTGCCACCATGCCAATTACACACAGGCGTTAGTTCATCCACTGGCACCATATTTGTGGTATAAATACTCAGCCACAGCCTCAAACTCGTGATTAATCCAACATGCCCCTCGCCTTTTCTCAATCGACTCCCACCCACTCTATTCACTCGCTTACAACGCCTTTTCGTCGACCATGAAGCTCAACCAGACTCTCCTCACAGCCTTCATTACCGCTGGTGCCCTCGCCGCGGACGTTAGCGACGCCACCACTCACTACACCTTGACCAGCACCATTGGAAACACGGAGTCTGACTCTTATACCACCACCACTACTACTTCTACAACGACCCTCCCAAGCGACACCACCTCCACCACATCCACCTCCTCTACCACATCTGAGGTCTCTTCTGCAGTTGCCTCTGGTTCCACTTCCGACTCTGAGTGGGTCACTTACACTAAGCGCTTGGCTTCTACTACTATTGTTGTCACCAGATACTTGGGCACCTCTTCTCTCGGTTCCGGTTACACCACCAAGACAATCGTTGCGTCTTCTAACGGTTCCGGTGTTTACACCGAGGTCGTCACCGTCCCAGTCGCCTCTGATTCTGCTTCTTCCATTGTCGAAGCTTCGGCTTCCATCCTTTCCTCTGTCGTCGAGTCTTCCTACTCCTCTGCTGCAGGTGTTGCCTACAACGTTGCTACTGTTTCCATTTCCAACGCCACGGAGTTGTTGGCGAATGCTTCGGTCTCGACCACTGTCATCTCCGGCTCTATTACCACCGGTGTTGCCGTGGTCACTCTTACCCACGATGGTGTTGTTACCCAGTACACCACCTATTGCCCATTGACTGCAGCTGAAGCCTCTGCCTCCTCCGCATCCTTGGCATCTGCTTCCCTTGATTCTGAGTCGTCTTTGCCATACAACGTCTCTACTGTGACCGGTTACAACACTACCGAGTTGCTGAAGAAGGCTTCTGTCTCTTCAACTGTTATCTCGGGTTCCGTCACTACCGGTGTCGCTGTTGTTACCCTCACTCACGAGGGTGTGGTTACTCAGTTCACCACGTACTGTCCATTGACTGCTGCTGAGACCTCTGCTTCTTCCGCTTCTTTGGCTTCTGCCTCCCTTGCATCCGTGTCTTCTGCTTCCCTTGCATCTGTGTCTTCTGCTTCCGCTGCTTCTGAGTCTGCTTCCCACTACGTCAACTCCACTGTCACTGCCTCCACTGCCACTGCTGGGTTCTTTAACTCCACCGTTCCATCCAACTCTACCTCCACCTCCACCCCAGCCTTCGTTAACTCCACCACCCCAGCTTTCGTAACCAACGTCGGCGCTCTTCCAACCGCTTCCCTTTTGTCTCTCTCCCCAGTCACCGACTTGACCTCTGGTTCCACCGTTGACGCGGCCTCTACCACAATTGCATCCTCTACCCCAGCTGAAGTTACCTCTGCCGCTTCCACTGTTGACGCTGCTTCCACTACTGCCGAGATCAACACGACCGCTGTCATCACTGTTTCGACGGGCGCTGCTGCCTCTGGCATGATTTCCCTTGGCGTAGCTATGCTTGGTGCAGTTGCACTTTTGCTCTAAGCGTTTTCACTCCATTATACATGACTTTTTGTGAGTGCAAATCTTTATTCAACTAAGTACACGAGCTTGATATCTATATCGAAAACCGAAAGCTGCAGTGATGTTGACCGAAAGGGGAAATTGCGCAGCAAAATTTGCGAAAATAAGTGCGCAAATTTACGCGAGGTTTCGAACGCGGTCAAGAAACCGACTTTCGGGGTTCAACACCTTGTCTTGTTCACGCGTTCTGATCTCGAGCTTACAGACCGCAAACCCCGGACACATCCGATCAGAATGGCTGAGGAGGCGTATATGCAATCACAGCAGGTATGTACATCATTGAAGCTCCCAAGAACAGGAACAAATCGCTAACAACTCCTCAAAGACAACATATGTCATTCATCCCCCTTCATCGGGTACCAAACGACGTAAAGTTCAAGAGGACCAATTCGTTGCTGGAGAGGGCAAACCTTTGGACTCTGTCCCTTTCGTACGACTGCTACAGGGAAAAGAACCATATGAACATGCGACGATGAGGTATGAGATGTACGTCGCCTCCATCCAACGGCAAGAGCAGGCGACGGAGAATATCTTCAACGAGCTGAGCACACAGACACTGAGGGATATCGAGGCAAAGATTGGCCAATCGGTCACAAAGGACAGGCTCGACACGCTATTGCTTCTCTCCAACTCCAGCATCGCTGCCAGCACAGTCTTTTTGGAGCAATTACGGAAACATCTGGAGAAGAAATCACAATACAAAATTGTCACGTTGAACTCCAAGGAGGCCACAACCATGAGACTGGCCCTCAAGACAATTGTCAATGGAGTCATTGGTGATGCTGTGTACGAGAATGGTGACACAATTGATATCAGTGATGATGACGACGATGACGAGGAGTTCAAAGTACTGGATAAGCGTCTCTCGTGGGATCTTGGTGTCGCTCACGAGTGGTTCCAAGCCCAGTGGTCCAGATCCAAGGACACTTTGGAGACAACCGACACGCGGCTTGTGCTTATCTTGGAGGATATTGACTCGTACAACGTGACTTTACTGAACAGACTTCTCAAGCTGATCAACTCCTTCTCGGACAGAATCCCGTTCAAGCTCATCTTCAATGTCGGTACGAACATCCAGAGTTTCGCCAACAAGTTGTCTAGCGATGTCGTGATCAACATGGATTTCCACAAGTTCAAGATCGAACAGACTGACGAAGTGATTAACAAGATCGTCATGGATGTTGTCATGTCCGAAGAGTTTCTCATCAACGAGGACTTGGCAAAGTTCATTCTCGAGAGATTCAGAATGTCGGTCAAGAACAGTGACGAGTTCCTGAAGATGTTGAAGTACGCCAAAATGACCTTCTTTTTCAACAACCCACTAATCGTGATGCCCATGCTCACAGAAAACGAGATCCTGAACCTCCCACAAGAATACTTTGACGCACTCAAGATGCTTCCGTCATTCAAGAGATACATCGCGATGATGCTGGACAGGCAAGTGGAACCAGAGAAAGTGGAGAAACTCTTGCAAGACCAAGGAACACTCACCAAGACACTCCTCAAGTCCAAGTCCCTCTACGAAACATACCTGAAGATCTTCAAAGACTTGTTCTCCCTGATCGTGGAGGTGCTCGTGCCGAGATCGTACAAGTCCGAGAAGAACTACCTTGAGTTCTACTGCAAGTTGTCAAGCAAGGATGAGTTTGTGAAGATTCAGTTCATCAACGAGATGATGTCACTGTTGAAGACCATTGAACTGTCGGAGATGGAGAAGATGATGGTTGAGATCAACGACAAGTCCAAAGGAAGTCCTGCGATTAGTGCCTTGAACAAGGAGGTCAAGCTCAAGGCCAATTTCAGATACCTCTCGTCGCTTCCGAGAGACACACCGGCAGAGGTATACAACTACAAGATTGAGGCACGCAAGGTGATTGAGACATTCGTTCAAAGCATTGACTCATTTCTCAGATCTAAGATCACGTCATCGGACAAGATTCTCTTTAACGAGCTCTTTCGAATAAGTGACACAGATGTGGTGAAATTGAATTTGGTGCCAGCTGTGAGAGCCACGATACAGGAGACACTGATCAACTACGAACAACTCTTCGAGATGTCGAGAACCGGGATTGAACCACTCGACGAGCTCAACAACTTGATGAACCCTGCCATGACCGATATGTTAACAATCTACAGAGAGACGAATCTCCATCTGAACATTTACGACTACTACACTTCCTACAAGAACTCCCTGGACAAGCAGAGGTGCATGCTCTTGATCAACGCCATTCTGGATCACCCAGACGGTCTTGTGGAGAAGCACCTGAACGACCCATTGAGATTCAAGTACATCTACCAATTCTTCAACGACATTGACATGTCTGAGGATGAGAAGTGGGATCGTTTAACGTTGACCTTCTTCTTACAGAAGTGCGAGGAGTTGTTGTACTGTGGGTTCTTCAAACAGATCAAGAAGAAAGGCGAACTACTAGAGAAGTCTATCTGGAAGGATCTATAACGATATGTACAAGCATTCAGATTATTCGTCAAGTCATTTCTGTAGTAGTTTCTCCATCAACAACGCAGCGGCGACACTTACGTTCAAACTGTCAACCAGAGGACTGACGCCCTTGCTAGCCTTAATCTCAACAAGGAAGTCACTTCTTGTCTTCAAGGTCGTTCTGATACCCTCACCTTCTGATCCGAGGACCAAGACACATGGTCCAGCCTCTAAGAGGCCCCTCAACTCATCGAACTCAATAGTCTTCTGTTTCAGAGATGATGTGATCTTATCATCTCTGTGATGCTCACTGACACCTGCACTTATGAAACTCCAACCGTGCTCCCTCGACTTGTCGAAGAACTTGAGTGGTTTCTCACATGTCATGATCGGCATCAACTCCATAGCACCAACAGAAGTCTTTGCCACCGTTGGTGTCAACTTGGAACAGTTTCTCTCGGAAAGCACGACAAAGTCAGCACCGAGGAAATATGCGGATCTGATGATGGCACCAACGTTGTGTGGATCACTGATCCCGTCGAGATAAATTCCCAATGGGTTTACGTTCTTGGACTTGTAGGTTTGCTCGATCACTGAACCAAAGTTGTCTTCACTAACCAGGAAGTCCTGGCCAATGACTTCGCCGAGATGGTAGAGCGGTGAAGGAAAAAGCGGTTTTGTTTCGAGCACAACACCGTTATGGATTGCGTTGTTCGTCAATGAGTTGAGATGCGATCTGGAGTCCACCATGTCCACGTTGATGCCGAGCTTTGCCGCGAGCTTGATGATGGATTGGGTCTTCTGGTCGTCATCTGGGTTGTAGATGAACAGGTTACTGAACAGCTCCCTCTTGTTGGCTTGAAGTGCAGCAAGGACCGTGGATGTCCCATAAATATATTCAGAGAGTGGGTTTGGTGTCAGTGTCTTGTAGATGTCTCTCCCATACCTCTGTTTGTGTTGTTGTCTCTGTGTCTTGAACTCGGAGTACTCGTTCTTCTTGCGTTCCCTTCTGACCTGCTTATAGTGGTCACGTCTCTCTGCTCTATCGTTGGCTTTCTGCTTCGCATGAAGATGCGCATACCTCGTTTTGAAGAATGTTTCCTTGTCTTCACCAGCAAGCTCCCAGGCCTTGGCCTTCTTCTTTACGGGGAAGTTCTTGCTGAATGTCTCGTAGTCCTTTCCTTGTGATGCATTGGTGAGGGGGACGGCAGGCTTCACCTCCTTCAGCAGACGAGTTGAGAGGGATAAACTTCGTGTGAATGTCTTCATTCTCTGGCTTGTTGGGGACAACTCAGGGCTTTTTGAAAGTTTTCAAGAAGGCACCTAAAGTTGTGGGTTGGCTGAAAAAAAGTCATCGGTAGTGGCACACCCTCGGTGCTGACGTAAGTAGCCCTCGGAAACTTCTAGCGGCCGCGCCGCGGATAGAAAACCCGTACATCCCAAGGTCATCTCCGGCCCGCTTGCGGCCTATCACCAATCAAAACGGAGCGAAGAGTCATCAAAATTTCTTTTGGAGACACAACCACATCAGACAGTAGTACACACTATATTCCACGATGGTTGAAAACGGATCTGCGAAACCAAAGAGATATGCTCTTGTGAACCGTATCACCAACGAGACGAAGATTCAGATCGCTGTCTCATTAGACGGCGGGTTCATCACATTGGAGAACTCCATCTTCAAGGACAAGAAATATTCAGACGAGGAGCAACACGCTTCACAATCGACATCATCACAGGTCATCTCTATCCACACTGGTGTGGGGTTCCTGGACCACATGATCCACGCCTTGGCCAAGCACGGTGGCTGGTCACTGATTGTGGAATGTATTGGTGACTTGCACATCGATGACCACCACACTACAGAAGACGTTGGTATCGCCCTTGGCGCCGCATTCAAGGAGGCTTTGGGTACGGTGAGAGGTGTGAAGAGATTCGGATCAGGTTTTGCACCACTGGATGAGGCTCTCAGTAGGGCTGTTGTGGATCTCAGTAATAGACCGTTTGCCGTTATCGAACTGGGTTTGAAGAGAGAGAAGATTGGTGACTTGTCTTGTGAGATGATTCCTCACTTCCTGGAGTCGTTTGCTCAGGCTTCGCATATGACGTTGCACGTTGACTGTCTCAGGGGGTTCAACGACCACCACAGAGCAGAGTCTGCATTCAAGGCTCTTGCTATCGCCATCAAGGAGTCCATCTCGAGCAACGGTACAAACGAGATCCCATCTACCAAGGGTGTGCTTTTCTAGAAGGTTTGTAAATATACACATGTCATGATTTATTTTCTTTTATACAGCGTTACTTCTTTGTATCACCAATGAAGCTGAGAAGTTCTTCCAGCCTTGGATCGCTGACATCCTTCGAGTTTCTGCCCGGAGTTCTAGCTCTCATGGATCTCTTGACTCTCTGTGCACTGATCTCAGACTTGTTGACATCCAGGTGGATCCTCACGGAACCGTTGCCGCTGATGATTGCATCTCTTGGAGTGAGTGCACGGACTTGTGTTCTGGCGATTGGATCCTCGTGTCTGGCGTCACCGAGACCTCCGATAAAGCCACCAACAGCGTTATAGGAAACACCGACGGCACGACCAGGAATGACCTCCTTCTGAATGAAGCCATTAGGACTGTTTCTGACTCTGCCCTTCAAGGCGTAAGAGAGACCAGCCTTTCCTGCAATCTGCCAGCCAGGTGTCTTTAAGCTGCTGATGTGTTGCTTGTTGGCATCCTTGGTCTTGTTGAGGACAAACTTCGTTGCCAGGTCTTTCTCAAAAGTGTCGTTGAAGTCCTTGGAGCTCTTGTTAAGACTGGCGTTGAAGGCCTCTGGTGCTGCCTTCAAAAGCTCTTCTTTGAGCTCTGGTCTCATGGACTTAAGTTCTGCGAGAATGGTCTCCGCACGCTTGCGACCCATCTGTGGTGTGATCTCGATGGCATCAGAGAGGGTAAGGGATGACTTTTTCGTGGACTTTGGGGTGGTTTTGTGGAAAAGGGGGTTGTGTGTGGTTTCCTGATCTAGTCTTGGTACGGTGTTCATTTCCTGGAATCTGACTCTTCTGTGATGGTCACCTCCGTTGGTCTCAAAGTCAACAAGACGTTCAAGCGAGTCCAGTTCGGTTAGTGTGAGGTACCTAGACTTAACTTTGGATGGAAGGGCGTATTTGATACCCCATTCTTGTCTGGCGAGTGCGGCATCTCTGGTCTCGAGAACCTGTGTCTTCGGTACCTGTGACGAGGCGTGTTTCAGGGGACGGGCCACCTGTGCGAGACGCGATGTCTTCAAAAGCTTCGAGAACTCGGACATTGCTCGCTCAGTTGGAGGACGGTCACGCTGGATGCGATGGTTTTGATGTCTAGTTGGCACTACAGCGCCGAATCGTCGAATTTTTCAACCCAGCGTTTGGCCTGGGCGAGTTCCAAATAGGAAATTTTCGCGGAAGGCATGTGGTCGAGGCTGCACTCGCTCCTACCCGGGTACTACTACACCTGGGTGAAAATGAGAACGCTCACTTCCTCTACGACTCATGGGTCATAAAAATCATGAAGCTCATGCATTCAAACCAGTCTCAAGACATCGTCAATCCAGTGTTTGATGACGATCTTTCCTTCGTAAAGTTGCTTCTCATCAATGTTACGCACAATCGCAGCGGAGTGGGTGCTTTGAGTGTGTCTGATGAGAACTGGGTACTTCTCCCAGTGTAGGTCGTTCAAGTTCTTGATGATTTCCTTCTGCTTGGGTGCGATGTCAAGAGCAAACACTTTGAGAACCTCGTTCTTTGCAAGCTCTGACTGTGGTGGAATGTACGCAATTTCTGCGATGGTGGTCTTCAAGGATGGTGCACCGTCGAGATCGTTGTTCGTTGTCATCTGTGGGAACAGCAGCTTCGTCTCCTCGTCAGATGTGTCAGCTGTGTCTGGTGCAATGTCATACTGCTCGAGCTTGGCAGACTCTGCGGCGTTTTTGGAGGTGATTGCATCGAACACACTCTCAACCAATGTGTCTGTCTTCTCGGTGAGTGATGAATCAATAGCGTGGTCAACCAGCTGTTCCATTGCCTTAATTGAACCAGTGGTAGAAATGGCATCGTCGTCGATATCCTCCAGTATGTCGTCCTCAATCAGGTCTGCCATGCTGGTGAAGAAGTTGTGGTAATCCTTCAAGGTTGATCTCACTCTTCTCTGTGACTTGACCGTCTCCATTACTCCTGAGATGATGAACCAGACCACCCAAAGTGGTGCCACGACGAGCAAGTTGGCAGCCACGACTACCCATCTGTATTTTCTTTCCCAGAAGTTGGACTGTGGTGCGGCTGTGCTGTTGCTGGCGATCTGAACAGGGTCCAGCTTGGCGATTGGCTTGGTGGTGATGGTGAACTTGGCGTGTGGGTCAATGACGATAGGTGCGTAGTTATCGATGAATTTGAAGTCCATGTCATTCAAGCTTGATCTCTCGTCAATCTTCATAAATGGATCAACAAGGGAGATACCGGCTGTGAACCAGGAAGTTCTCTTATCATTGATGGCGTTAGCATACAAGTTGCGGTACTTGAAGCTCTGTAGGGCCTTGTAGAACACTGAGCTTGGGTTTGCCATGAGAGAGAGAAGCGGCTCCTGCTTAAAAGCGGTGGAGTCCTTCAGGAACATCTGCTTACCGGAGTGGGAAAGCAAGTTTGGCACAGCCCAGTTGAAGAACTTGACAGAGATGTTATTTCCTGGCATCAAGACACCGACGTGGGGAGAGCAGAAAGTCGTGAAATTCACCGGCTCAATGGTGTCGAAGTAGCCCTGGTGGTAGAGAATGCCAATAGCGTATCTGGAAATGAGCCCTCCAAGGGAGTACCCGACAACGGAAATCTTGGTCACTCTCTTGATCTCAGAGTCATCACCCATGTTGTTCAAAAGGTTGATTTGCTCCTTGATCTCCTGAGCGACACGCAAACCACAGACGTCGATTCCGTCGAGGGTCTTGTATCCCTCATTGCCAGCGGTGCGGTACACGACAAGTTGCTCGCCCTCCTCCAGTTGCCCACGGGCCGCCTCCAGTTGTTGGTGGATGTAGTCGAAATGGCGCTTGTTGCCCCAGAGGCCGTGCACGAGAACGAAAAGATGGTAGTTCTTGGTTGCCTCCATATTTGGTCTGATGCGTTCCTGATCCAGTGATGACTGCAAGGGGGGATGGAAGAGCAGATAAGGAATGTCAGGGGTTGCCGCGGTGCGATTGGCGATTGATGGGTACGGAAGAGTTAGTGTGAAGGAGTGATCGTCTTCACACAGGGCACACAGATCGATGGCACACGACAGAAGTGGAAGATTCCGAGCTTAAACCTTCAACAAGCTCCTGGAAGTCTAACCAGGGTCCTTCTGCAACGGAACATCGTAGAACAAAACCGATCCTCGCAATTGGTCAGGGCCACGACCTCCACCGTCCTTACGTCCGCTTTCGGAAATAATGCCGGGGACTTCTGTTTTGGGATTAAATCCGGACTAGAATTTTCTGCAGGCCCGTATGTGTCAGAGGAGCAAAAAAATCGAAGCGAGATTCGTATCAGGAGGCTCAATCAACCTCCAAGATCGTCCCCTGGCACAGAAGACCCGCATTGGACGCAACAGTAAGGGGAGAACTATCACACCTCACACATTCAAGATGCCGCCCCGCGATATGACTTTCCAAGAGCAGATGGACGGGTTCCCTTGGTCCCAGATTCTCGTGATATCACTCGTCCGTCTCGCTGAGCCAATCGCCTTCACCTCCCTTTTCACATACGTATACTTCATGGTCAAAGACTTCGGTGTTGCTGAAACCAAAGCTGATGTCTCCAAGTACGCCGGATTTCTCGCCTCCTCCTTTGCATTCTGTCAGGTTCTCACGAGTATATTTTGGGGAAACTTCGCAGATAAGTACGGAAGAAAACCTACTATGATAATCGGTCTCAGTGGTTCTGTTGCATCTGTGCTGATGTTCGGTTTTGCGAAGAGCTACAGCGGTGCTCTTCTCGCGCGCTGTCTCATGGGTTTGTTGAACGGTAACGTGACGGTTGTCAGAACTATGCTCGGAGAAGTCGCAACAGAGAAGAAGCACCAGGCACTAGCATTCTCTGTGATGCCACTGGTTTGGCAGATTGGTGCAGTCATGGGACCAATGATTGGAGGTTATCTAAGTGGTAGGGAGACCAGCTTCTCGTTCATGAAGGACTTTGTCCAGAAGTATCCATACGCTCGTCCTAACATCATCATTGCTTTCCTTCTGTTTTGCAGCATCATCGGCGCCGTCTTCTTCCTTGAAGAGACACACTACAAGCACAGATTCCGTCGTGATCCCTTCCTTGAGATTGGCGACAGATTTTTGGTGAACAGGTGTGGTTTTGGGCCAAGGATTAGACCTTGGCAAGATCGCTTCCTTCAGGAAGAAGAAGAGTCCATGATCCCTATGACCGATATGTCGACTGGTACGTCCTCAGATCCAGAGGAGTCAGAATCAGATACACCATTCAGAGGTCACAAAAAGGCCAAGAGTAAGACCAACATCGCCACCCACTCTGTCACCGATGATGAAGAGGACCATGCGACTATTAAGGACCTGCTCACGCCACCAATCTTTGCCTCTATTGCATCCAACTTCATGGTGTCCACTCATGCAGTTGTTGTGGATGAGTTCCTTCCCGTGTTCCTCTCTACAACACTCGCACTCAATGCTGATGGTTCGTTGAAGTCGAAGTTCCCATTCAAGATCGCTGGCGGTCTTTCATACACACCACAAGATACGGGCATGCTGCTATCCTCAACTGGTATCATCTCTATTGTGTTCATGCTTGTTGCACTCCCATGGATCAACCGAAAGTACGACACCATCCCGATCTACAAGGCGTTCAACGTTGTGTTCCCACCGCTGTTCATCTGTCTCCCATACGTTGTGTTCTTGGGCCACCACTTGACAATGGCCAAATGGGTCGTCTATCTCCTCACATCGACCCGTTGCCTCTGTCTCAACATCTTGTTCCCGCAGCTGAACATGATTGTGCATGTGTGTGCTCCACCGAAGCATCGCGCCTTTGTCAACGGTGTGGCGATCTCCTTCACATCGTTCGCCAGATGTGCTGGTCCCTTCCTCTGGGGTTTCATCATGAGTTTCGGTCAGAGTCATGATGTTGCCTGGATTGGATGGTGGGCACTTGCTGCCCTTGCCGTACTGTCCATCTATCAGAGTAAAAACTTGGTGATGTTAGACGATGAAGATGAGGAGTTGGAAGGCTTGAGATCGCCAGCTGGAGAGGAAGAGCAAGCCTTAAGGGCGTGAGCCTATATAAAACCCACAGTTATTTAATATATGTACCTCCATCTACATAAAGCCACTAGAACTATATAAATAGTACTATACTGTTAATTAATCACCGTCAAAGTTCATGATGAAGGATGAATCGATCGTGTGAATCGTAAGATCGTACCGATGACCATTCATGATCTGTTGTGCAAAGCAAAAACCAAAGAAAGGAACACCAGTGTAAGCAAAAAACCAGGCATATGACTGTATAAAACAAAGGAACAAGGACAGGATAAAAAAAAAAAAAAAAGAAAAACCAGGACACAAATAAAACAAAACCTCGATGCATAAGTCACCACAATGCGTTAGCGTAGAAATCAATCAATACTCATCACCTCGTCGTTGTCGTATCCGTTGATACGATCCTCATGGGTCTCATTCGCCTCATAGAAAACTTCCTCCAAGGACTGTGGCTCATGTGCTTCCTCCGGCTCCTCGTGTGGCAGATTCAAGGTCTCCTCCTCAGAGTTACCCAAGACAATGGCGTTCTGGTTCAAGTAGTCGGACTGCTCAAACGAGTCTGCTTTGATACCACCCAAAACACAGTTGTACTGCTCCCTTGTCTCGGTAAGAACATTGGTGACATAGGCGATCCAGTTGTCATCTACCAGCTTGTTGTAGATCAACTCATCGATCTCTGGATCGTTGAACTTGGAAGCCTGGAACTGTGAGGAGAACTTCACCACTTCTTCTGCAATAAGCACAAGATGACCCATGTATCCCATTCTCACATTTGTCTTGGCCTCAGTCTCCAAGCAGAGCTTGTAAGCGCCAATGATCAAGTTGGTAATGTCACACGATCTGAACAACTCGAGAATCAGGAATTGGTTGTATCCCACATCCAATCGGCCGTTAAAGATCTGCTGCACAATGTCAAACACCACATTGTGCCAAAAGTTGTTCCACGGATACTTGTGAAACATTCCGATGATCGTTTGGAGAATCTGAGAATCCACAAGCTGAATCTTGAAGTAGTCACCGACAGTTGGATTCTGGCGAGCGGTCTGCTGTTTGCTCACCGTTGGCTTCTCGTGTATCACCTTTGCCCTCATCTCCAGCTTGTCTCCTTCATCAAGAAGTGGACGATCACCGATCCTGCGGTCGCTGTTGGATGGTGTGGTCAATGGAGACACGGTGACGTTCTTCTCGGATACAGCCACCGATGGTTCTGCAGCACCAATGTTAAGATTTGACAAATTGAGACTGGATGAAGGCTTCGTGGTAGTTGTAGCGGCTGGAGTCTCAATCAGGTCCTCGGCGAGTGCGTCGGCCAAATTGACTTCCTTCTTCTTGAGAAAGCTCTCACGCTCTTCGATGATCTTCTCTGTCAGGTGGTTGTTCAGAAGACCGATGTTAGAGCAGTGGAGAAGCTCAGCAACGAGCTCGCACACCTTAAAACGTTCGAATCCCAGGGGCTCAATCTCAGTGTTGATCTGTGTTTCAACTCTCTTCGATGTGAGTGTTGGATCAACCAGGATACCCTTAAGAGCTGTAAGGTTGTCGGCAAATTTTTTGAGCATGCCACCAAGGTAGATTGGATCTCTGGTGTTTGGTGGATTTTTCTCAAGTGTGGTGTAGAGCAAATTGACCTGGTCGTAATCCGAGTTGTTCTTTCTGATGATCTCAATTATGACACCGACGACAGTGCTTAGCCCGTTGCCTCTGTTGAGAATGATCTGGATGATCTCATCGACACATTCGTCTCCAACAAGCTCCTTCGTCAATAAATTCGGACCGATCGTGTTCTCGTCAATGGATGTGTTGGCACTGATAGAGATCAAGGCCTTGAGGAAGTCACCACAAGAAGACTGTGTTGATGTGTCCGATTCAACTCTGAGAAGCTTGAGCAAGTTTGGTACGAGACGTTGTTCTGAGAGGACTTCGATGATACCCTTCGGTTCGTCTGGTTGGTCGGATGCGATGATGCAGAGAAGGAAGTCCATTATGATGGTGATATCAATGTTCTTGATGAAAAGTTGGACCAAGTTCTCCTGGGATCGTATGAAGTTGAGGAGTTGATCAGGCCTTGACTCAAGGAGTTGCTCGTTGATCTTGACAAAGAACTGCACAGATGGTGAGGATGACTTGAGTGGGTGCTCCAAGAAGGACCAGAGCTTGTGCAGCAGCGTCGGTTCCTCAACAAGCGTTTCTGAGATGATCCAAATCTTGCACGAGAGGATTTCTGAAGCAACATGAATCCTGTTCATTTGCTTCTGAAGTTGCTCGTTCAAGTTTGTTACATCGTCGCCGTTCTCCATCTCGGTATCGGTATCTGTAGACTGGAAGAGAAGCTTCTGGTTCTCGTCAAACCATTCGACACTGTCCACAACCAGTTCCACGAGAATCTCGAGCACTGAAGTGCCGTGCTCGTTGGGATCTGTGGACTCAGACGGTGTCTCTGGATCAATGTAACCGGTACAGATGAAGTCGATGAGACGGTTGTTGAGTCTGTTGATCTCGTTGAGGATGTGCTGGTCGTCCAAGACTGCAAAAACAAACTCCTTGTCGAGTGGAAGGTCGTCCTCTTGATCGAGTTGTCCGTCATTGCTTACTGAGTTGGAGTCAGAGTTGGCCTCGTTCTGCTGGGCGGCATCGTTGTTGATTGTCCGTTTTCGAAAGTAGATATCGAGGAGTCTGTTGAGAGAGGAGCCAGAGCTCGTCCCCTGTCCGAAGGGCCAGAAGGACATGTGTCGTGTCTGTTCTTGTTGGCTTGATTATGCGTATTGCGGGCGGCAAGAGTGGCAGGAATGGAGGTATCGGAGCCGGTGAAATGCAAGGAGTCGTAAGTCGTAAGGTCGTGGAGCGCAGTGGTGCTGGCTCGGGGTGCTCAATTCGGTGCTTTTTGCGTAGTCGCCCTGTGTGACGGTGGTGGCTGCGAGAGACCGGGCTGTCTGCCTTCGATCATCACCAAAGCGGCTGCTACTATTCGTTCGGCTGTTTTGATTATTCGCGAACGCGTTTGACGGCGGCTAGCCGGGCGTGGAAGTCCGTAGCGACGGGGACCCAGTACTCAAGCCTTAGTGTTACGATATCTTTTTGGTCATTAAGGTCTAAGAAACGTTCCCCTTGTCATCCGAAGCTCTATGCCTGTGCACCTTCTGTGCTCCGAGCACCACTCACAGAGGACACTGTGAACATGTGCACTGCATCTGTTGATTGTCCAGCGCCGCCTTCTCCATACCAGTGATCTGTGAGGCAATCTCGAGACAGTACTCGTAGATGATACCGTCAGATGGTAGAGGTACTCCCTTGAACATATAGTCGGTGAGCGCCCTCACATCTGAGTACCTCAGCAACTCGATCAGCGGGGTGGTTTTCAAGAACTGCAGGTACTCCTCAAAGCACCAGGGGAAAGGATTGTGAAAGAAGAACGTGAGAGGAGGCAGAGCCATCATGGTCATGAGTTCTGTTGGACTTCTTGCCCCACTGTTGCCCATCAGATCTGAGAACCTGCCCTTGTGCTCGAACCCGACGGAAGGCAGAGCGTCCGCCCATCTCGATACCGCTGCGTCAAACATTGCCCAGTATAGATCCCTTGGTATTCCTTTCATACCAGGATCAAACATCCTTGTGTTCATATCATGTGGGTGTATGAATTCTCTTGCAAACTTCACCCATGACCACTCTTGGAGAAATCCATCGTTACACTGAAGCCAGTTTTTGACGCGGGCGTAATATGTAAGGAGCTCTTCCTTGTTCTTGGCGTACGGTGAAAGGTCTGTGCTGTAGTTCGGTTGAGTAAAGTAGCACCCTCTTGCCCATCGCTGGGCCTTCTCCGTAGATTCTGGGTTCAGTTGGATCTGCGTAGGTGCATAGCCTCCAAGTGCCTTTACCAAATCGAGCGACTCCGCTCGGACTTCGTCAAAGTATAGTTGGGGGATCATGGAGTCGTCCAGTGTTCCCTTGAGAATGTCTGTGTAAGTTGTCATTGTGTCTATTTGTCGAGTTTCAGCGGAAGCTGTTGAAGGGATCTTCGGCAAGTTGGGATTTTCTATGGCTGACTGGTTGACCGTTGGCCCGTTGACGCGAACTTGACGAGCCCCGTAAATAGTAACCAGGACGCGTTGCAATAGCACTTATAAGAGATCTGCAACGGACCATAGACCACAGACCCACAGACCCACAGATCACTGTACACTAATACGGTGATACTACGGAGCCGAGTGAGACAGCGTGCAGACCTACGGCTTGTTCACTCCAAATGTCTCGTTGATTAGGCCGGTGTTAACCCTGATATCCGTACTGAGCAGCCACTCCGATAGACTCCAGGTACGAAAACTCATCCTCCAGAATCGAAAGCCTTGGTGCACGCTCACTGAGGTTGATGAAGTCCTCTCCAGTCAGGCAGCAGCCGACTTCCACGGCATACTCGAGCACGATTCCATGTGACGGCAGTGATGTCCTGTTCTTGTACCACTCGTACAACCCTGGGTATCTGATCGACTTCTGCAAGTATGCACCCAGGTTGCTCATTAGCCTGTCCAACTCGTCGATGTACTCGTACAATGCTCTCAGATGTGGATTGAGAAAGAAGAACTCCACGGCAGATTGTCCCAAGTGCTTCAAGAACTCCACCTGGCCGATGTATGGCAATGTATCAATGCACTTGTTCTCAAGGTTAGGAAAATCGTACTTGTGGTACCCTTGGCCAGGGGGTAATGGTGGAAGATCAGCGGTTCAACTTGAAACCGCGGCATCGAATATGGCCCAGAAGACTTCATCGGAAGCACCAAACATGTCGGGATCGAACGCGCCTGTGTCCATGTCTTCTTCTCTGATACAGTTTCTTGCCATCTTAAACCACTCTTCATCCTTCAACAAACCCTTGTATCCCTGGAGTAGATATTTTACTTCGTAGTAGTAACCTTGGAGATCGTCTTTGGCCAATGTTCGAAGGACCTTGCTTGGCTCACACACTGGAATCTTCTCGAGGACATGGTTGTTGGTCTTGGCGTAAGACATCACAATGGTCCATCGGACGGCCTGCTGTCTCTCTTTGAACGACAGCTTGATGGACGTATTATTCTTCGATTTGAGGTATCGCTGGAGAAGCTGGAGCGACTCCGGTTTCATCATGTCCGGCGTGGGGGTCTTCATTGTGTGGCTGTAGTTTGTGGTTCCCTCTCTGGCCTCCTCTGGTTCACAAAACCGTTTCTTATGCTACAGATCCCTCAACATTCTCGAGGGGAAGGACGTGTCGCCGACGCGTCCGCCGCGAAGGTGGTGAAAAGGTGGTGTCCGGATGTGTCGACAAACAGAACATCGTGTGTGTCCGCGTACGTGGAGTGTGTGTACCAATCTGAAAGGTTCGCGTCGACGTCGTCCCACTCAAGCAAAGTGTGACTCCTGTGCTAGCACTCTGTCAACCGCGCTCAATTTCTGTTGTTGAGTCATGTCTGGCTCACGTCAATCTCTTCACCTTCCTTTCCCACAGTCAGAGCGCTCGTGATATGATCTGGCATTTTTGGGACTCAACATCTCGTGATCCTATCAAGTAGGTGCTTCACTGCGAGCACCCTCCAACATTTGTTGGCCATACTTCCTTCTTCCTGCAGGTGGTTAGGTGCTGTAGTTTTGAGGTTTTCAGTTTTCAGGGCTTACCTTGACCTTGGCGTCTCTTGAGGCATCTATTAAAGATCATCCCTTTTTAGTATCGTGGAAACACCGTGAATGCCAGCTGATTAATGATCTTCCCGTTAAGGCCTTTGCAATATTGGCAACGGCAGTCTCGTTAATGATACAAATCGCCAGCATGGGCTTCCTTTGAGCCACACACCCATACTTCTGGAAGCATCTGTGGTTTAAGCAGAGTATCAAGATCATTAACAAATTCACGACAGCTACCCTCGCCTGAAGTACAAATGGATTAACAAGGCTTGAGACGTTTATCAAGAATTACAGCACCTATGTGATACTAGCATGGTGCACTAGAAACGAAACTCTGCGGGGCCGGCGTTCTTTGTCTTCACCGGTGTTGCAACCAAATTCAGGTAGGTCCAGTCTTTCTTGGTGAATACCTGTGCCAGCCGTAAAGCTGTCTCGAAGACCAAGTCACCGTGTAGGAGGGGTGTGCCATGGTTCACATAGTTCTGAAGATCCTTGAATGGCAAGTCCTTCAAGAGTTCACCCAAATCATAAATCTGTTTCAGGTCTTCGATGTACTCGGTCAGCCTCCAAGGGTATGGGTATCTGAAGAAATATTTTGCCGATGCCTCTGCGACTTGCTTCATGAAGGAGTCTCTCGCCTGTGGAATTGCACTCAGAATCCTCAGCTGCTCCATTGTCGTTGGATTCATGTACCTCTCCTTAGAAGGCCACCCCGTGGATGGCAAGTCCTCCACCCACCTTGCAACGGCGGCATCGAACAGTGTCCAGTACACCTCTTTGTCGAGCCGCATGAGACTGGTGGGCTCGAACCCGTGACAGTTTTCCAAGTCAGAAGGATGGATCAGGCCGATGAACATCTCGTCCCAATCGTCCTCGAAGAGCTGGAGGTAGTGCGCCTGCATCCAGTACTTCACCTTGGCATAGTATGTCATTACCGACTCCTTCGTCTTGACCTTCGGATATATCTTCAAACTCACAATCTCGAATGACATTGCCCAATGGTGAACCTGAAGCCATCGCAGAGCCAGGCTTTTCGTGGGGAAATCCATCGAGCTCGGTACTCCTTTCTGCGACAACTCAACTTGGAGTTGCTGCATCAGTTCAGCTGCTTCAGGCCTCACCTCCGCAGACATGAACGTCCCGTCATCAAGGCGCTGTGCATCGCCGTTCTCCAATGCCTGTTCATACTCAATAGACATGTTGTGTTACTTGTGGTTCGCTCCTTGTGACTCATGGAACACCTTGGAAGAATGCAATCGATCATCAATTGATCGACCCCATCGCTGGTGTTCGGATGTTGATGATCACGTTTTGTCTTGAGTGTGGTCTTAACGCGTTCACTTCAACCTGCACCGCTGTTGAAAATGAATATCCTAACCAAAATTGGCCAATCCGGGCTTAATCACTTTCTTGTTGATGAACGAGACCGACAAGTTTATACTGGAGACCGTGAACGATGAATCCGCGTGGATCATGGATGAATGGAGTTATGGGAACGCCCATTTGTTGACAGAGAAACAAAAGGAGAACGCACGGAGATGGCTAAGGAATCTCGAATACGCCAAGACTATCAATTTAACGTCAGATTTCCCTCGCACGTACGAACGAATCGAACAGTACTACTGTGCTGTGAAACAATTGTGTGGCGGGTACTTTGGACTCGCAAGGCAAAAAGAATGGTGTCGGTTCGTGGCAAACGCTCTGTTGCCTGAGCATCTTCAATCCGGTGATTTTGATCCATACGATGAGGTTTCACCTCCAGAAATCTACTGGCTACGATTTGATGCAGCGTTATCAAGATGGCTCAGTGATCTGCCTCGCACAGGTCTACAACGATCTATCTCATCCAAGATGAGAGAACAACTTCTATCCGTGTCACGCATGGAATCATCCAATCCAGAGGGAGTTTGCCGGTCAATTACGAGAATGCTGGTTGTTGCGGCTGTCCCAATTCCACTAGAGCTTTACGTTCGTCAGTACCTGGACCTTCTAGCAGAAAATCTCCCAGATGTCGAAGCCAGATTGAAGAAGTCAAAACGATACCCATACCTTGCAGACTACTTCAGAGAGAGGGTTGTGCTCCCACCTGAAGCCACTGATACTTTTGGGCATCTTCTGGAGATCGCACACGTCGTTTGTGGGTTCGACATCGATGAGCTTGCATGCATCGCCTTCTCAACGAATGCCGCTCTAGGGGTTACATTTACGCCTGGTGTCAACTAGGAACCTTCATCACACATAATCTTTCGTTAACCATAGTAGTAGGGACTCTTTGAAGACTTCAAGACGCCTATAAGCTGAAGTACCTGCCACACATATGGCTGCTGTGCCCCTACCGTCCCCGCGAATTCTTCGCGAACTTGTTTGTTAAGGCTCTCCCTCTCTCTCTCTCTCTCTGTCAAAGCTGTCAGCCAAACAGATCATCATGAGAAGCTGTCTAGTACTTGCGCTACCCACATCTTACCATTCTATCTAGTCACCATGGACAAAGACAGGCTTCTCATATTTGGACACACTTCAATCGACAAAACTCCGCTTCTAGAGGTGATACATCCATCCGCCACGAAGGACAACATCCAACAACTCGAGATCAAGACAAAGTACTACACCACCGAGATTGATCTGTGGATCGATTCCTATGACGTTGATCTCGCTAGTTGGTGCAGTGACTACGGCACAGATGATCTTAAGGATGTGAGAGCTGTTATACGGGGTATCTGCTACTTGTTTGAATTCAAGGATGTGGGACAGTTGAAAGGTGAACTGCAGAAGATCGATGAAGTGTTCGGAGAAGAATGGGACGGCTTGAAGTGCTGTGTTGGCTACGGTGAACCCCATGCGTTTGAAGACTTTGAGGATGTTTGTCTCAGTGCAGGTTGGGAGTGTGTGCAACTACAGGATCAACGAGAGTTCAACGAATTCAGAGAACGTGTGGGAGGAGGGAGACTCAAAGAAGTTATCGAGAGCCACGGCTGGACTGTGATTAAGAAGACAGATGGTGTAGAACAGGATTTTGACATTGAGGATATGCTAAACATGATTAATGAGGAAAGGGAAAGGATATTGAAGTTGCCGGAGGATCAGAGAGGGGATGAAGCGTTGAAGGTGATTGAACGGCTCAATCTGTCTTGATAGTGTCACTGTAAAAAAACTTCACGAGCATTCTTTTGTAAAGGATGTACTTCACTGGAATGAACACCAGAAGCACAGACTTCGTAATGTATTCGGCATAGCCGTGAACGTACTTCAAACCCATGAAAAGGATGGCAAACTCAACGATGGCTCTGAGTGGAAACTCCACCAACGTGGAGTAGTCGTAGAGTCCCTTCAGCCAGCGGTGGACATGACCCAAGTACATCAGCTTCTGCAAATGGTAGCTGTAACTTATCACACCGATCAATCCCAGCTCAGCAATGTACAAACTGTATACTGTGTGTCTCTGCAACTTGATATCCTTGCTCAAGACCCACACAACACCACACTTCAAGCAGTTGCCCAACACAAACTGGGCAGGGCCAATGGGGATGAGTTTAACGACACTCAGTATCAGTTCGATTGTTGTCACTGTGTAGACCGATTTGGAGAAAAACACGTGCATCCCTCCGGGAAGGAACTTGCGCCCAACAAGCGGCAGTAGCACCATCAATCTCATGAAGAGAGCGAAGTGGAGGAAGCCCACGCTGACGTACCAAGCTTTGAGAAGACCATAGAGCGTTCTTGAGTTGTGAAGATTAACTTTCTGTGCCATTATGATACGTTGTGTTTGGGATCTTCTGACAGATCACAGATCACACGCTGTTGCCAGCTGTTGATTTATCGGTGAAGGCGGAGCTGGAGATGAGCCTGCGCCTGGACCTGAAAGATCGCGAAAATCCGCGAAGTCGTTTGATGCGCTGCTGGCGATGTCCGCGCCGGTTCTGGAGGTGAACTTGCAAGTACGTGTCGTTCAAAAGAGAGTGAGCTCTGAAAGCTTGCGAACCAATCCAATCGTTAATTTCAAACACTCAAAGGGTCCGCACGATGAGGTTTCAGGTCTGGTCCCTCTTCTTCGTCTTCTCAACAGTGCTCTGTCACTGGTCCTCAGAGGACCTCGAACTCTTTCACCTCCAACAAGACCTTGTGGAAGACTACGGTTCCGACACTACATTCTACTCATTCTTCGAGCTTGAAGATGGCCCCAAAGCCACTCACAAGCAGATCACACGCCAGTTCAAGAAACTGACACAAAAGTACCACCCGGACAAGGCCAAAAAGAATGGCTTGACGAAGAAGGCTGCCAACAAAAGGTTTGAGAGACTCAACCTGATAAACAACATTCTCAAGACGGACAAGAGAAAGAGATATGACTATTTCCTCGACAAGGGTTTCCCTAAGTACACTACAGCTGGATGGATTTACGCCAAGTTCAAACCAGGTCTCACATTCACTATCTGTTTCCTCACATTGCTCATCACCATCGCACACTTTGTGATCCTCAAGATTCAGGCCACCCAAAACCGTAAGAGGATCGAGGCTCTTATAACTGAGATTAAGACATTTGCTAATAACCAAGTTGCTGGTGGTCAGTTCAGCGCTACTGAGGTGAGAAAAGTTCGCGTGGATTCCTTGGGTAAGACATTTGTGGTCAGAATTGATGGTGTCTTCCTTTGTGATGATGAAAACGAAGAGATCCTTGAAAGAATATCAGCTGATGATGTCCAGGATCCAACTTGGAGAGATATTCTTTTGATCAAGTGGTTTGCTGCCGGCTGGAACAAGGTGTTGGGCTCGGTGTACTTCATTGACTTGACGCCGCCAGAAGTAACGAAGGAAGGTGCAATCAACTTGCAGCAAGATGAAGAGGACTCCAAGAAGAAAACAAAGAAAAAGCCGAGGGGTGAGAAGATGGTTTTGCCAAATGGCAAGGTCATTTACAGTAAAAAGAAAAATGCTTAGCATCACTATGAATAACAGGAGCAAGCTTGTCTGGCGCACCATAGCAGCTCTGCATATGTCGAGTTGAATCTTGTCTGTACTTTTCCTAACCCGGAGGCTAATGCTGCCATGTTGGGGTTGATTGTGTTGAACACTGCGCCGAAATGAAAGTACGCAAACAGCGAAGAGCGACTCTGCTACATCCGGAATGGTTATGTTGCCCGTGGAGAAATTTTAAGATATCATCGCCTTTGGTCGCTCTGTGGCGGCAAAAACCAAAACAAACGGGAGCTTCTTGCTCTCCACACCTTCTACCGCAGCAAAGAGTTTCATCAACCGATCTCCATCGAGATGCTCCCGATCGTGAAGAAGTTGATCTATTTGATCGCGCTAGCCCTACTCGTTTCCAGGGTTGTGGACTTTTCATCGCCGGAATTCGAACCTCTACGTTCCCAATGGCAAGGCTCATTTGACCACATCACACAGCACGAGTATTACGGCGGCTACGTCCAGCCAGTGCACGACAAGGTCATCCCACTCATTTCTGATATCCAAGACACCTACCTTGTCCCATCGTTCACAAAGGTTTCATCCACCGCCGTTGACACGTATCAACTCTATCTCGCCCACTATGTGGCGTTGGTACAAAGCAAGATCGCTGAGTCCCCAGTCCATGAGCTTTGGTTAGAGGTGAGACCAACTTTGACGCAGTGGTACGATGTCATTAGTGTCTACGCCTCCCAATTCAGCGAGATTTCGACCAAATACACTGCTCTGGCTCTCATGAAGTCGAGCATGGCCATCAAGTATGCTTATTCGTCAACTGGGGTGTACGGTAAGTTGTTTGTGGCCAACTCCGTGGCCTACTCTAAACAGCTGAAAGATGCATGTGTTGCTTTCTACCATGGGAAGCTCGTTCCAGGCTCTCACATTGCTGTGACAGAGTACCTCGTTCCAGCGGCCTACTCGACAAAGTCCTATGCCATCATTGCCTGGGCTCAGACAAAGGAGGCTTACACTACCTATCTGGCGCCACTGGTGGAATCACATGTTACTGCACATATCTATCCTGTCTACAAGAAATACCTGAAAGAGTACATTGATGCGGTTATTGATTTGGTGGCTAAGTACTACCGCCAATTCAGAGTTCACCAGGCACTGGACCTTTCCAAGAAGTACTTCACTGGATCATATGACCAGCTGCTGAAACACCTGAAACAACAGGAGGCCGCTAATGTTCTGTCTTCTGAGACGGCAGAGACTGTCACTCCGGAGGATGATGCCGGTACCGATTTTGATACGACCTACGAGGAGATGGGCACGCCAGAAGCTCCAGAGACTGACACCGAAGAAACTGTCGATGCAGACACCACTGAAATGGAGTCTACTGAAATCAGCACTACTCCAGAGCCTGTGGGAACTGATACCGCCAAAGATTTGGAGGCTAAGAAGGCTGACGGCGATCTTGCAGTCACACTGGCTGAGGAAATTGGTGCTTGGAAGACGTACATCTATGAGTCGATTGACAACATCTTCAGTAACTTTGATGAGTCTGTCAGTGAGATTGAGACCACCATGATTGCCAACTTCAAGCCAACACTCACTCAGATTCTCCGTAACTTGACTGAGACTGCTGAGAAAGACTACCAGATCGTGAATAAGGCTATCTACAACATCAACTCCACTACCACTACTCTGGAGAACGGTCAGGAAGTTGAGCTCGATAAGAACGGCAATGTTATTGACCACAAGGTCACCAGAGAGGAGTTCCGTGAGTTACTTGCTGACAAGAGGGAGGCTTTGAAGACCATTGCCGAAGGGATCAACGACAAGTTGCGTGCCTTTGTGTCTGAAGTTGAAGATGCTCTTGGTGAAGAGAGAAAGTTGATTGTGGACATTTACGAGGAGTTTGCCGAGGTTGCCATCAACGAGTTCAGCAAAAAGATGATGTACTCCACGTTTTCCTCGAGCTTTGAGAACATGCAAAACAAACACGGTAACGAAAACTTTAAGGACTGGAAGGAGTACATCAAGGTGAAGAACGATCTCATTGCCAAGAGAGAGGAGTTGGTGAACAAGGAGACTGCCACTGTTGCACTGAAACAGATGCTCAAGGAGGTGTACATGACTTTGAAGGCTTTAGACAATGAGTCGAATGACTTCTACAACATTTTGAGAGCCAAGGCAAACATCGAGTTTCAGGAACGTGAAGCTAAGGAGAGAGAAGCCGAGGCTGAGGCACGCGGAGAAGATGAAGATGATGATGACGAGCCATTGACGATCACATCTACGATCATCAAGTATAAGACTTTGACCGCTGATGGCACTGTTGAGACTAACGATGTTGAAATCGAGTCTGACCTTGAGGAGGACGTCTCCGATTTCGAGGTTGAGGAACGTGATTTTGAACCGGAGGTTGAAGAGGGTGAGGACACTGTCGTTGTTGATGCTCCACAGGGTGTCACTATTTCGCCAGAGGATCTTCCA
Source organism: Petasospora rhodanensis (assembly GCA_030569395.1). Lineage (NCBI taxonomy): Eukaryota > Fungi > Ascomycota > Saccharomycetes > Phaffomycetales > Wickerhamomycetaceae > Petasospora > Petasospora rhodanensis. Next base: position 102,400 of record JAJMKQ010000244.1, read on the forward strand.
GAGGAGAGCGCGGCTGCCGATGAAGCCGAGCCTGACACCATTGAGGATATAGAACCCGTTGAGGAGTCGACACCGGATATTGAGGATGTCATCGAGCATGGCCAACAGACTGATGAACTCGAAGCTGATATTGAAGAGTCGGAGACGGGCACTCCAGATGATATTGCCGAGCACGTCGAGGATCCAGAATGGACAACTCTTGAGGGTGTTGTTGAACACGAAGTTGAGGGTGATGTCCTTGAATCGGAGGCTGCGGAAGGGGATGTTCTTTCTAACGATGAGATTGAGTCTGAGGAGACTGTTGGTGAGGACGAAGATGTGAAGGAAGCTGATGGCGAGGAGATCACCACTGCTGTTGATACCCCACAGGCCAGCTTTGCTACTGCTCCATAGACACTCTTGTTTGTTGGTTTTGTTTGATGTATCCCACTGATGTATAGTTCATAGTTAATGTAATACTAATCCGTATTTATAACTGTCTTGCTTGTGAGGTCTGATCGCTGAGGGATCGGCGTTGAACCTAAAAAATCCAGCCCCGCGGGAGCGTATGTGCAGCCCTTAATTGGCATGTAAACCCGCTTGATCACTCCGCTCTCACTCCTTGCTGCTGTGCCCTGTGCCTGAGGCCCAAAGTATTGACTTCTTGGTGAATTAAGAATCAGATGTCCGTAAAGTCTGACCAAGAGTCCTCTATACACACCGGCAAACGAAGCGCCGGCATCCTTCCGGTTAGAGCCATGGTTCGGGCAACACATTCTTGTCAGATCAAATCCTAGCGAACGAACGCGTCAACATCCAGGAAAAAAAAACGGACACGCCTCAAACAAACAGACACAGAGTTCCTCTGAAACACAGCGCTTCATCGCACAACACCAGGGACACTTAACACGACAACAGCAATGGCGTCCACATACGACGTCGGCACGTAAGTTATTCTCCTATGGCTCTTTCAAGGGGCCAGCTCGTCGAACCGCCTAGGGTGGGGCCTTGTTTGTTTTTCGTTGAACCGGACGCGCTATGCTGGAAGTGGCCAACGAAGACAACAAGCGACCACCCGCGGGCGGCTAAAGCAGCAGCAGAAACCGGTACTAACAACCAATAGACGTTGCTGGATTCGAAGCGACACAGAAGGCTGGACGGGTGCAGAGGTGACCAAGCACTCTGTCGATGGCGGGAAACACCATTTGGAGTTAACCGTCGATGCCACCAAGGACGTCATCGAGATCGAGACTGAGTCCTTGGACGAGTCCAACGAGAAGCTCCCACTTTTGAGAAACCCTCCGATCTTGGAGGCCACCGAAGATTTGACATCGCTTTCCTACTTGAACGAGCCCGCGGTTCTTCATGCCATCAAGGTCAGATACTCGCAGTTAAACATCTACACCTACTCCGGTATTGTGTTGATTGCCACAAACCCTTTCCAGAGGGTGGACCAGCTCTACTCTTCAGACATCATCCAGGCCTACTCCGGCAAGGCTAGGGGTGAATTGGAGCCACATTTGTTCGCTATCGCTGAAGATGCCTACAGAAGAATGAAGGAGGATGGTGACAACCAGACTATCGTCGTCTCCGGTGAATCTGGTGCTGGTAAGACGGTCTCTGCCAAGTTCATCATGAGATACTTTGCTTCAGTGGAGGAGATCACCAACAGTGATAGCGTCATGGGTTCCAAGACTACTGCACACATCGAGATGTCCAAGACAGAACAGCAGATTCTTGCCACAAACCCGATCATGGAGGCTTTCGGTAACGCAAAGACCACGAGAAACGACAATTCTTCCCGTTTCGGTAAGTACTTGGAGATCTTGTTTGACGACAAGATTGCCATCATTGGTGCCAGAATCAGAACCTACTTGTTGGAGCGTTCGAGATTGGTGTTCCAGCCAAAGATTGAGCGTAACTATCATATCTTCTACCAGTTGATGGAAGGCTTGACTGCTGAAGAGAAGGAGAAGTTGTACTTGACTGACATCAACGACTTCTTCTACATGAACCAAGGAGGTGACCACAAGATCGAGGGCATAGATGATGCAGAAGAGTTTAAGGCCACCACAGACGCTCTGACCTTGATCGGCTTCTCCAAAGAGAAGCAGTTTGACATCTTCACCATCCTTGCTGCTTTGCTTCACATTGGTAACATCGAGGTCAAGGCAACCAGAAACGACTCTTCGCTTTCATCTGATGAGCCGAACTTGGTCAAGGCTTGTGAGTTGCTCGGTATTGATGCTTTCAACTTTGCCAAGTGGATCACCAAGAAGCAGATCATCACCAGATCCGAGAAGATTGTGTCGAATTTGAACCACAAGCAAGCCATCGTCTCTAGAGACTCCGTCGCGAAGTACATCTACTCTGCCTTGTTCGACTGGTTGGTCTCCTATATCAACAACGACTTGTGTAACCCAGAGATTGTCGAACACGTCAAGACCTTCATTGGTGTGTTGGATATCTACGGTTTCGAGCACTTTGCCAAGAACTCCTTCGAGCAGTTCTGTATCAACTACGCTAATGAGAAGTTGCAACAGGAGTTCAACCAGCATGTCTTCAAGTTGGAGCAAGAGGAGTACATCAACGAGCAGATCGAGTGGTCCTTCATCGAGTTCAGTGACAACCAGCCATGTATCGATTTGATTGAGAAAAAGCTGGGTATTCTCTCTTTGCTGGACGAGGAGTCAAGATTACCTGCTGGTAACGATGAGAGTTGGGTCACCAAGTTGTACCAAACTTTGGACAAGCCTCCTACCAACAAGGTGTTCAAGAAGCCAAGATTCGGTCAGACTAAGTTCATTGTCGCCCACTATGCTCTTGACGTTGAGTACGACATTGAAGGTTTCATTGAGAAGAACAGAGATACCGTTTCCGATGGTCACTTGGAGGTGTTGAAACAGTCCAAGAACGAACTCTTGATCGAGATCTTGGAAACTTTGGACAAGGCCAATGCTGCTGTTGAGGAAGCTGCCGCCGCTGCTAAGAAGCCAGGTGCCAGAACGGTCAACAGAAAGCCAACGTTGGGTTCCATCTTCAAGAACTCCTTGATCGAGTTGATGAACACTATCAACTCCACCAACGTCCACTATATTCGTTGTATTAAGCCGAACGATGATAAGGTGGCTTGGAAGTTTGACCCACTGATGGTCTTGTCTCAATTGAGAGCTTGTGGTGTCTTGGAAACAATCAAGATTTCCTGTGCCGGTTTCCCAACAAGATGGACCTATGAGGAGTTCGGTTCCAGATACCATATCTTGCTTCACTCCAGCGAGTATGAGGGCCTCTTGCACGGTAAGGCCGATGAGCAGAGTGTTCGTGAGATCTGTAATTCCATCTTGAAGAAGACAGTGGATGATGAGGCCAAGTACCAGCTCGGTTTGACGAAGATCTTCTTCAAGGCTGGTATGTTGGCACACTTGGAGAAGCTGAGAACCGACAAGCTGCGTTCTTCTGCCACGTTGATCCAGAAGCACGTCAGAGGTGTCTACTACCGTCGCCAGTATCAGGAGATTAGAGTCTCCATCCTCAAATTGCAAGCGCTGGTCTCCGGCTACAACACGAGAGCAAGAATCCAGAGGGAGATTGAGAACCAGGCCGCTGTCAACATTCAGACTTTGGTCAGATCTTACATGGCTCGCAAGAGATTCACCGAGGCAACACATTCCATTGTCGCATTGCAGGGCTTGATACGTGCACGTTCTTCCAGGGCTCAGATCTTGTCAGCTCTCACTGAGAGAAGTGTTGTCACCATTCAGAAGAACTTGAGAGCTTACAAGGAGAAGGCGGAGTACACCAAGTTGAAGAAGGCTGCTGTCTGCACACAATCTGTCTACAGAATGATCCAGGCGAAGAGACACCTGAAGGTGTTGAAGGCTGAGGCCAAGAGTGTCAACAAGTTGAAGGAGGCCAGTTACAAGTTGGAGAACAAGGTTATTGGACTTTCTCAGCAGTTGACTGACAAGGTGAAGGAGAACAAGTCCTTGTTGGCCGAGATTGAGGCTTTGAAGCACTCTGTGGATGAGTCCAAGAAGACACACGAGACTCTTAAGGCCAGAGAGTTGGAGCACCAGCAGCGGATTGACACCCAGTCTACCACACATGCCAAGGAGGTTGAGACGCTGAACGCTGAGTTGGCTAAGTCGAAGTCGGAGCTTGAGCAGTCCGCCAAGAAGATCGCCGAGTTGACAGAGTTGCAAACCCAGTTGAAGAACGAGGTGAAAGACACTTTGGACCAGTTGGCCGCTGCCAGAGATGAGCTCTCCAGACGTGATGTCACTGAGGGTGACTTGAAGACCCAGGTTGCTCAGTTGAAGAACGAGTTGGAGCAATTGGCCAAGCAGCGTTCCGCTCAGCCATCCACAAGATCCTTGATGAACAGCACAACGCCAAAGAGATCCAGACGTTACAGTAACCAGTCTCAGAACAGTGACGCCTACGGCCACAGTCCAAAGCCAATGTCTGTGATTCCAATCTCGAACGAGGATGATGACCCAGAGTCCATGGTGAACTCCTTGTCTTCCATCACAAACGAATTGTACAGACTTTTGCAAGACTCCAAGTCTCTCCACAACGAGATTGTCAACGGTCTCTTGAAGAATTTGAAGATTCCAATGAGTGGTGTCATGGCAGAGTTGACCAAAAAGGAGGTTCTTTTCCCTGCCAGAATCATCATCATCATCTTGAGTGACATGTGGAGACTGGGGTTGACGAAGGAGTCTGAAGAGTTCCTCGGTGAGGTTCTGACAGTGATCCAGGGTATTATCACAGGATTGAAGGATGACAACGTGATTCCACATGGTGCCTTCTGGCTCTCCAACACACATGAGTTGTACTCGTTTGTCTCGTACGCTGAGTTGACGATCATTGAGAACGAGAACATATTAACTGACATGGGTGAGGAGGAGTACACTGAGTACTTGAAGCTTGTTGCTGTTGTCAAGGAAGACTTTGAGTCTCTCTCGTACAACATCTACAACATGTGGATGAAGAAGATGGAGAAGGACTTGGAGAAGCAGGTCGTTTCCGCTGTTGTGCTATCACAGGCCTTGCCAGGCTTCATGACCACAGATTCCGCTCCATTCTTGAGTAAGGTCTTCTCGCAGAGTGTTGAGTACAAGATGGATGATATTCTGAGTTTCTTCAACAACGTCTATTGGTCCATGAAGTCATACTTCATTGAGCCCGAGGTGCTGAACGAGGTAATTGTGGAGTTGTTGAGATTCATTGATGCAGTCTGCTTCAACGACTTGATCATGAGACGTAACTACCTGTCTTGGAAGCGTGGTTTGCAGCTCAACTACAACGTGACGAGAATTGAGGAGTGGTGTAAAAGCCACGAGATCCCAAACGCCTCCAACTACTTGGTGCATTTGCTCCAGGCTGCTAAGCTGCTCCAGTTGAGAAAGAACTCTGAGGAAGACATTGAGATCATCTTTGAGATTTGTTACGCCTTGAAGCCAGTCCAGATCCAGAGACTTCTCTCACAGTACGACATTGCTGATTACGAAACGCCATTGGATGCCAGTGTTCTGGCTGCTGTGGCCAACAAGGTGAAGGAGCAGGGTGCAAGCTCGGATGACTTCTTTGAGCCAGTGGGTGCCGATGGCCAGTTTGAGGATCCATTCAGAAAGACTGACACAAGACCATTCTCCAGAGTTGAGGCTTACGTTCCAGCTTGGTTGAACTTGCCAATCGTCAGAAGAATTGTGGAGTTGGTGACGAAGAACGCATCTGCACAAGAATACTTGAACTCGAGGGCTGAGAACGGTGATCCACTTGAAGAGATGCAGTGACCGTGGTGTGAAGGAGTGTGTTTGACGTGATGAGACTGAATTATATTGTATAAAGAGATAGTAATTATACCCCCAATTAGAAAGTACCTACTTTTACTTCTGAAAGAGAGATCTTGATCTGTAAACGAGCAGCGCCAGAGGCCTATACGATCTGTCAAAATGGCATAGAATTCGCGTGAATTTGCGTAATTTGGCGTAAATACATATCTCGATCGGGAAATGCGTTCCTTTTTTTCACATGTCGGAAATTTTTTCTCCGCGGCCATGTGCTCCTCAACAAAAAAAAATTTAAACGAGCCGTTCTGCTCTTCCTCTCCCCCCTCCCCTTTCCCCCCTTCTTTCTCCTCATCAATTCCCCCAATTGAAACAACAACAATGTCTGCCCCAGCCGCCACCTACAAAGTCGCCGACATCTCCCTCGCTGCCTTCGGTAGAAAGGAGATCGAGCTCTCTGAGAACGAGATGCCAGGTTTGATGGAGATCAGAAGAAAGTACGGTCCACAGCAGCCATTGAAGGGTGCCAGAATCGCCGGTTGTTTGCACATGACCATCCAGACCGCCGTCTTGATCGAGACCTTGACTGCTCTCGGTGCTGAGGTTACCTGGTCTTCCTGTAACATCTTCTCCACCCAGGACCACGCTGCTGCTGCTATTGCCGCTGCCGGTGTCCCAGTCTTTGCCTGGAAGGGTGAGACCGAGGAGGAGTACTTGTGGTGTATTGAGCAGCAGTTGCACGCCTTCAAGGACGGTCAGAAGCTCAACCTCATCCTCGATGATGGTGGTGACTTGACCTCCCTCGTCCACGAGAAGTACCCAGAGATGCTCGAGGGCTGTTACGGTTTGTCCGAGGAGACCACCACCGGTGTCCACCACTTGTACAAGATGGTCAAGGACCTCAAGCTCAAGGTCCCAGCCATCAACGTCAACGACTCCGTCACCAAGTCCAAGTTCGACAACTTGTACGGCTGCAGAGAGTCCCTCATTGACGGTATCAAGCGTGCCACCGACGTCATGTTGGCTGGTAAGGTTGCTGTTGTTGCTGGTTTCGGTGATGTCGGTAAGGGTTGTGCCATGGCCTTGAGAGGTATGGGTGCCCGTGTCATTGTCTCCGAGATTGACCCAATCAACGCCCTTCAGGCTGCTGTTGAGGGTTACCAGGTTGCCCCATTGGAGGAGGTTGCCTCCATCGGTCAGGTCTTCGTCACCACCACTGGTTGCAGAGACATCATCACCGGTGAGCACTTTGAGCAGATGCCAGAGGATGCCATCGTCTGTAACATTGGTCACTTCGACATTGAGATTGACGTTGCTTGGTTGAAGGCCAACGCTGTTGAGTGTGTCAACATCAAGCCACAGGTTGACCGTTTCACCATGAAGTCTGGCCGTCACGTCATCCTCCTCGCTGAGGGTAGATTGGTCAACTTGGGTTGTGCCACCGGTCACGCCTCCTTCGTCATGTCCTGTTCTTTCTCCAACCAGGTTCTTGCTCAGATTGCTTTGTTCAAGGCCAACGACGAGAAGTTCAGAGCTGACAACATTGAGTTCGCCAAGACTGGTCCATTCGAGAACGGTCAGGTCTACTTGTTGCCAAAGGTGCTCGACGAGGCTGTTGCCAGATTCCACTTGGGTAAGCTCGGTGTCAAGCTCACCAAGTTGACTCCAGTTCAGTCCGAGTACTTGTCCATCCCAGTTGAGGGTCCATACAAGGCTGACCACTACAGATACTAAGCGGTGTATCTCTTTCATTCTAATGCTTTTACGCTCTGCATCAACTGCATTGCGTAACCCTTGATGACTTTTTTTAACTCTTCTTTTCTTCTTACTCCTTTTTTTATCACACTTTGGCTTTACGATTTGCACGGGTTCATCTTTATGTCTCATGTTTTGTTGTCATACATAAGACTCTGGGGGTCTATTATATATCTGGTTAGATCAGCAATAACAAATCCTTCAACGGACTAACTTCTGGTGTAAGAATATTGAAGCTTGGTGCGACTCTTCTACCGATCGAGATAAATATGGATGCAATCTATTATGATCTAGTCTATGGACATGGGTTAGCAGCCAGGTATCCACCGAGCTTTGTACCGAAGAGTTCGGTGAGTGCACTCTGCTCGCCGTTGGTGATCTGAGTGAGCTTTGTGAGGAGGTCGTAGTTCATGGAAGCGGTAACCTTTGAGTCCTGCTTGTAGTCTGGGTGTGACACAAGGAACTCTCTGATGAATCTCGCATCGGTCTTGATGGCACCACTGGCACGCTGTGAGATCAGTTCGAAGTAGTAGTACAGTCTTTCGTGCTTGCCCTTTGGCTTGAGCTCGTCTGGCTGGATGTTGAACTGTTTCTGGATATGTTCTCTGATGAGTGGGAGAACACCAGGGAAGGAGCCACACCCGTTGATTATGTCATTGATTGATAACTCTGTGGTGTCGAACCCAGCATCGTTGATGTCCTTCTTGAATTGGAACTTCTCCTCCAAAACAGCGTCTCTGTGATGGGCTCTTGTCATGTTTTCCTCCACTTTTGAGATAGGAATGTACCAGTTCCATTGTGTACTCAAGAGCACCTGACCCCAGAGGGCAATGCACACAGAGAAGGCAGCGTTCTCAAAGTCTGTCAACTGGATCTCCATTGGTCTGAACTCCACTCTCCAACCAGGGACAGAGGTGTTGCCAGGTGTAGCTTTTTGAGAAGGAGGCTTGAATCGAAGGGTCTGCCAATTCGTCGACTGGATGTTCTCAAAGTGGTCAGTCTCAACGTTATTGTCCTGATGGATACGCTCATTGAACACCACGATTGGATCACGGATGTACAAGTGAGCGAAGTGGCGTGCGAGTGGCTCGTCAAAGAGCTTAGTGCCAAGGAGTTCTGTGAGCACCTTCTCATTGATCGGTGGCGAGATGTCGTTCACCTCCGGAGAGAAGTAGTTGAATGACCCATCAGCCTTCACATCACCGAGGTACGAGTCCACGCTATCATATCTTGACTTCGGCACTTTCTGAGCCTTCGATGTGTCCTTCAACCCACCGTACTCGTTGCCAGTCTTCAGTGGGGCAACATCTCTCTCGAATGGAGTTCTATCGTCCACACTTGCGGAGATGACATTCCATCTGACGTCCTGCTCAGCAAGGAAGCCCTTGAACACTGGTGCAGCAGCAGTAAGAGCAAGGAACACTGGGGCAAAGTTTACCCACGAGTCGTAAAGTTTTCTGGACTGGGCGATATCTGGGGCCTGTACTGTCACTTGGAGACAAGAACAACCCATACCGAACCCCATGGAGTCCATGTAGATGTGTCCTGGCTTGGCAGCTCCGAGTGCTGGTTCTTCGTCGTGTGGGAACAAGTCTCTCGATGGGATGGAGTCGTCTGTGGGTGGTGTGTTCTTGTCCTGGAACATTGGGACATTGATAGCCACCTTCTCGCCACGTCTCTTGCGGATGTTTGCAGTGAGTGTTGGGAATCTCACGTGTCTGTTGATGATCTCGTCTGGGAGGAAGAGCGATGTGGATGCCGGGTTGTTGGATGTGTCCGTGCTTGGAGATGTGAACTGGCCAACACCGAGCAGCGGATAGACTGTTATTGTGAGTGGTTTGATCTGTGGGTCTTCGAGTGCCTTCACTGCCAGCTCACGTCTCTCAATCATGTTCTTCTCGACGTACTCGTAATCAGAGATCTCCTCGCCGTTGTAAGGTCTGAGAGGTGTGGCCTCGAGCATGTAGCGGCCGTACTCTGGATGGAAGTTCATGTTACCGTCAATGGCAGCCTGGTAGAGCGGGTGATCTGGCTTGTTGAGGTCTTCGAGAATGTAGTCCTTGTCTATGCTGACGGTGGCTGTCTTCTCTCCATCATCGAGTCTCACGAGGATGTACTCAACTTCGTCACCCCAGAGATACTTGTCGCCCTTGCGGTCTTTGGCAGCCTCGAACATCTTGATGAGCTGCTGGAGCCCATTCTCGCGAACGTGCTCGCTGAGCTCTCGACTGAGCTCCCATGGGAGTGGAGTTCCGAGAGATAGAAGACCCATGTCGTTTTGTGGTTGGTGGAGGCAGTGGTGGTCTGGAGGCTGTTTGAGGGGTGTCTGCGAGGTGGCAGTTGCGAGGAGCGGAAGAGGGGCCCTTGGGAAGAGCCTGGGAGGCGGAGTAGTGAACTGGGGACGACGGGTGCGTGGCGAATCACGGGAAACACAGCAGCAGACCGAATCAAACCGCCTTCAAATCTTCAAATTTTCCACTCGACAGCTCCCGCGGACCGCGTTGTTGTCGCTTATCAAATTCGCGGGTTTGGATTACTCAGCGTACGGAGTTCGCTGCGCTTGGGGGTATCCTGAGTAGTCTCTGGTGGTGAGACCGTGTGGAGAGCCGATACTGAGATGGATGGAGGTGTGATAAAGTTACTCTTCGTTTTCGGGCTTTTTCTGGTGCCTACAGCTCGAGCGGTGGGGGTTCAAACATAAGGGAAATTTTTGCCTGTTTAGGCGCAATCTCCGGGGGTTTACGTAAGCTGCTGATTAATTTGAGCAATAAAGGCCGTTTTGTGACATATTTAGTCGATGGAGAGATCTAACTTGAACAGTCTGTCTCTTTGCACCGGTGTTTATAACTTTGCACAAAAGACTAGCCTTTTGTCGTACAAACAGCCGGAATTGGAGTGGCTCGCAACAATAGCAGTCCTGTGATGCAGCGCCACAGCTGCGGCCAATGACGGCAGATCCATTGTCTCTTACAGAGCAAGAGCCGTTGGCACTTCGCAAGCGGAGCGAACCGCTCACCGGTTTCTGGCCCCTGAGACAATCAGATCTGATCAGAAGACCTGTCTGTGCCTATCTTGTCGTCACAGTCAGCCCAGTGCCCGCTAATTGCCCTCCACACCAACTGAGGCCGACTACCGCCGAGAGACGCGAGCCACAGTTGGTGTCCGGGTGTGACAGGTTGCCCCGCTTCCCGGCTGATGATGCGATCCTTGCTGGAGTTTCTGTTTTCCAAGCCACTTCTTTGTGTACCCAGATCAAGTCTATTGACTATTGGATCGGTGTCCATTCTTCACCGTCTGTTGCCATGGCGAGCACCACAAAAGTAACGCGCGCTGCAGAAGATTGTCTATCCACCGCCTGCAAACCTCCCAGCAAACGCACGAAACGATCCCTTGACACATTGGACGACGATGTGCTCCTGAACATCGCATCCAACCTCCCACAAGAGTCTGTGTTGTCTCTCATGCTCACTTCAAGGAGATTCGTGGATGTTTGCAAGAGACGGCTCTACCACACGATCATCATCTGTGAGAAATCAAGTGATCAGTTCTTCATCGAGCTCGCACACAACAATGGGTGGACCGTGCTCTCTTCCTGGCCTCGCATTCTCAAGTTCTTCAGAGACATTGTCGCAGCTTCGAAAGGTCACGACACTCCTCCGATCTACTTGAGCTACATCGTTGAGCTCCGTACTTGGAATCCACTGGACTCTGGCAGGCTGGACCTGTTCAGAAACTCGGTGACTGATTCAGATCGAATGAACATGTTGCAACTGAGAGAGCTATGGTCTATTGCCATCCAAGCCATGCCCAATCTGACCACGATGGTGTCGCCGTATCTGACGCTGGATCGTCTTGCCCTCTTGGGTAGTTCTGTCTGGTCTGATCTCAAGAAAGCCACAGTGAACGCTGACGTCGATTTTCCACTCCTAGATGTTGATGAGTTATCTGGTCTCTTCCGAAATGTTGATGAGCTAACACTCAACTTCACTCACGATATGGCTTACACTTATGCCAACGCTCACCTCTCCAAGATACTGGGTGTGGCATCCCTTGAGCGTCTTGAGTTCAACTGGTGCATGGGTGAGCAGGACAGATATCTCGAGCACACACTCAGGCATTGCTCTATTCAAGACACTCTCAGCTCTCGCTCTCTTGCCCTTCAGTCAGTGAAGAGACTCAATAAGGGGTTTAACAAACGCAACAGTGATGAGACGGCTCTTCTGACAGCTATTGATGCTGTTCATCGTGAGGGCAACTGGATTGGTAAAAAGTACACCGGGCTGTGTCCTACGAGATCCACCACAACCCCTGACGACTGGATTGAAGCATGTTCACATATTATCAGCTCTGTTTCCGGTGTTGAGAGTATTACCTTCCGCAACATTTGCTGGCAACAAAAGGTGGGTGAAGATGATAAGTCGTCGTTGGTTCTCTCTCAGCTGAAGTCTCTATTGACAAGACCGTTCTCAGGAGTCAAGGAGTTGCACTTTGTGGGTTGCCTTCTTGGTGATGTCGCCGGTCTTGGAGGGCTCCAACAGAGCCTTCACACACTCTCTATCCTCAACATACTCTCCCAAGACTGGTTCATCAACTATCCATCTTTGAGAAAGCTCACTTTGGGCCAGACGATCGTACAAAACATCAACCATCCAGCCGATACGACCAATCATCCTTCTCTTGAGTCCTACGTGACGAAGACACTCAGATGGTACATGGAGAAGACGCCATCCAAGCTCAAAGCTCTCACATGCTACGGTTCCAAGTCTCTGAAGCTGACGCAGTTCAGGGAGTCCATCGCACCTATGAAGAGTCTTGAAACGGTGGTGTATCTCCGGCATGATCGTGTTCTTGAGATCTGTCAACGTGTGATTGGCTGCCAGTCTATGAAGTACACCAACAACATCGATGACCTGGAGGGCAGAGATCATGAGCTCTTTGTTGCCGCGAAGAACGTGATTGAGATGATGAACTACTCGCACAGGGTGGATGATTATGGACAGACGTATGACCACTGTGATGTCTTTGAAGAAGTGAAGGATGCATTCATGTTTCTGTACGGGTCCTGGGCTAAGTCGTTCTTCTTGGACTTACCGAACTTGAAGGTGTTTGTGTTGTACGGCTTCCCCTTCAGAAGAGAGATGTTCATGCTTCACCTTTAGATAATATAATATTACATGGGATCACCTATTTCAAGCGGCAAGCGCTACATCATTGTATGAAAGATTGTCGATTGTCGATTTAGCATTCTCAGGTTTTCATCATGCTAATAGTTGAGCTTTACACGTGTTTCAGGAAGTCTGTGTTTTGAGGTCATAACCATGAGTATACAGGCGCGAAACGCGAAACGCGAAACGCGTCATGATCGGACCTTGAGCGTCGACTGCAGCACAGCCGACTAGCACACGTCTTCTTCAGTCACATTGGCGTTGACTCCACGCGCAGAGGCCCGGATCAATGGTACAACCAGGACTCCCTGATCGACGGGCGCGCGCACTGGAGGCCCACACGCCTCCTGCGAAGCGCATCAAGAGACTCACACTGGCCTCGCTGAACGATGATGTCCTCCTCGCCATCATGGGCCATCTGACGCAAGCAGAGGTTCTTCTGATGATGAGAACCTCCAAAAGGTTCGTGGATGTTTGCAAAAGGCGCCTGTACCATACGCTGATTCTTCCAAAGCCCGAACCATTGATTCGGAGACTCTGTGCTGACCGAGGCACCACCGTAATCACCTCTATGGAATCAGCGTTGAGGTTGTTCAGCAGAACCTATTCGGCTCTCAAGCAAGGTAAGACCCCAGATTATCTGAAGTATGTTGTTGAAGTACGTGCGTTGTTTCTGTGGACTGAGTGCTCAGATGAGACACAGGTTGCCTGTATGCGCTCACTAAGGTACATGTGGAATCCAGTCATTGAAGCCATGCCCAACTTGAGTGTGCTACTTGCACCTCAATACGAGCTCAGCGAATACGTCATGCTGAAGGATTCCCTCATTTCCAAGCTAAAGAAGGTTTGGCTGAGTAAGGAGAGCGAGGGAATGGAGTTTCAACCATTGCCCTCGAAAAACGTGCTCTCTGAGGTTGAGGATCTGTCCGTGAACTTCTCTACGTCGTGGTTCTTTGATGATGACCTCAACGGGACAGGGGAGGACTATTGGGTTGAACAGTTAAGTGGCGCGAACGTCGCCAAGCTCGAGGTGAACTGGGGTGTGGGTCATCTCGACGAGACATTCTTTGACTCTTTGCTGTTCTATGCTGAGGTGATCTGTCGTCGAGCCAAGACCCTCAGGGGCATTGAGCTTGGGAGACAGCGGGGTGATAACTACTTCAATGTGGGGAGTCCAGGTGATCGCTTGTTTATTGACCTTCCAGACCACGCTATTGAGAACATCAGACGTCTAGAGGAGCTGGATATGCTTGAGGAGAGTTTCAAAGGACTGTATTCTGAGAAACATACACCCTACAGGGTTATTGACTTCACCCTCGCCATCATGAAGGTGTTGCCTAATCTTGAGTGTATCTCTATGAGCAACATTGTCATCGGCCGGTTTTCGGATATCGACGGGATGATGAGGGAGGCTTTTGCTGATCTGTTGCATGTTGGTTTCAAGGCTATGGTCGAGAGAGGCACTCTCCGTGAGATCCACATTAAGGGTTGCATCATGGCTCCAGTGACCACAGAGTACATCGAAGAGATGAACTTCGATGCTGATACGCTGGGAGCAACTATGTGTTATGCCCTTCTTCACCAGGACTGGTTTGTGAAGTACGCCGGTCTTGAGAAGTTGACGATGAACCAAGTGATGGTTCAATCCATATCTGTTCCTGCTTGTGGTGAAAATATCCCCGATGATACCCGTCTTCTGGATGAGATCTTGATACCATACTTTGCCAAAACACCTGCGAAGTTAAAGGAGTTCTCCTGCATCGGTTCCCCTACTTTCACCACAGACAAGTTGCTTGCTGCCGTTGCCCCTATGAAAAGCTTAGAGGTGATCAGATATCTGAGACACGACAAGATGAAGGATTACGCCTTGAGAGTTCTTGCCTGTTTGGGTTCAAAGTTCACTACCTCGATCCAGGATGACCAGATGTACGACGCCAACATTCGAAACTGGCAGGAACAGGTGTCAGAAGTTATCAAATGCAACCATCTTCTTGAACACTACGGAGACCACCATACCAATTTTGCCCAAATCATTCACAGGTCATTATTCGGAGAGAATGTTCAGAAGGCGTTCTTGTTCCTTTACGGTGATGAGGTTGAAAAGTTCTTCCGTGTCTTGCCCAAGCTGAAAAGGATTGAGATGTATGGGTTCGCTTTTGAGAGAAGCATGTTTAAGTGACATGGCAATGAGAAGTGTACGCAGACCTGCCGAGGAGTACCTGTATTTGGCACCTAGTGGGCACAAATTATGTAGTCTCAGAGTGCGAAGATGGCTTCATTAATAGTCAGTCTGCATCCAATTTCCAAGGCGTACTAAGAGGGAATCCCAACTGATGGCAAGAGTGCTATGAATGCCAGTCGGAGCCCTGGTTTGAGGCGCGTGTATGTTCAGGACAGTCTCCACATTAACCCAGGGCTACACACCTTTCCCAATATGGAGAATATCTTTTTCCAGACGTTTCCGCGGCGGCGATCAGAGCCAGCAAATTTCCCTCCAGATTTCGGGAGGGGCACACCCGCGAAATCGTTTGATGGCGGAAGGCCAGCTTCGACGACAAAAAAAAATCGGGCGACGCGTTTGTTTACACCCTCCCACCACTTTTTGAGCGCCACTTTCACCCCGATTTTGAGTTTTAGGATTTTATTGTGAGTCTAGAGCATATCTTCCCCCTTCAATGTCTCAGATACTAACTTTCCCGCTCTGTGTGGGCCTCAGAGTACGCTTTTAGGCGTTACGCTGCTCTTCCAAGTTTCTTAGCCGCCCTCAGACTCTGAAATCAGACGTTTTGCCGTGTTTGCTGCTTCAACCAACTATGAAAGGACTCGATACATTATCTTCAGAGTGTGTGCTCCTTCGGTATCGAAGCAGAGGTGAACGGATCGACAGAGGACGCAACGTTACTGTGTCTTCCAGAACATGA
The DNA here is from genome assembly GCA_030569395.1 of Petasospora rhodanensis. Taxonomy (NCBI): domain Eukaryota; kingdom Fungi; phylum Ascomycota; class Saccharomycetes; order Phaffomycetales; family Wickerhamomycetaceae; genus Petasospora; species Petasospora rhodanensis. The sequence continues at coordinate 118,012 of JAJMKQ010000244.1, forward strand.
TCGTTAAGAATCCGCTAACCTTTCTCTCTCGCTGATTCTCCCGCTCCCCTAGCTATCCCTTGGTTTGTTTTGTGGACTGGCCAACGGTCCCTGTCTCTTGTTGCGTTGAAGTGTACTGCCCTACTCCCAGGTGAATCACCAAGTCTGGTGATTGATTTCGGTCCTCTCCATCGTTCTAGACCTCATTTTTACAGCAGCATAACAATACATGGACTGGGGGTACATATTGCACTGATAGAACTCGCCCTGTAGCACTCGATGACGGCATACATAAGTTGCAGGGATTGTTGAGATGGGACGTCGCTGGCGCCGTGTACGTCGTGATCTCACACAACGAACTCGCACGACATTCACTAACTCTCCACACCACAATCACGGATACTTCAGTAACCAAAATGGAGCAAGCATGACGTATACGTCCCTATAATACCATAGGTGAGACTTCTTCTGCCAAAAGTCACGCCTTGAGTGCTTCAAGGCCACCTTTTGATTAACTAGCTAGTTCACGGGCTGTCGTTTGAGGGGGTCTTAATGTACCATTCGAGGGCTTCACACTCATATAAAATGGATTCTGGCTGCTCTAGCCTGCGATCACCAGCTGCAATATTGCTGTGGGTGACTTTCAGCTTTTTCTACCAATTGGCACGTCCGTAATTACCAAGTAAGTGGAGAGAGAGGCGTGAGGTTAAACGCACACCCGGACACCACTGATTAAGCATCAATAAAATGAGAGTCAAAGGCAATAATCAGAGGCATAGACAACCTTCTACGGAAGTTTCAAGCATTAGCTTTCAGATGGAATGCCCAGAAGAGCCAAATTCGAGGAAAAAGTTTGTAATTTTTGAAGATTCTGCAGAAAGAGCATCTCCTCTAATGAAAAAAGAAGGTTCAACCATGGTTGTTAGTTTTAAGATAGTTTTTTTTGTTCGAATTTCGTTGCGTGGGCTATTGGAGCACAATAATAGTTGTCTTTAGACTCGTCTAGAGGCTTTTTATTCCCCGATACCCCTGGATTTTAGGTTGTAATTTGTCATCATATATATGGTGGTGTTCGGGTGTTACTTGTCGTTCACTTAATGGCCACTTATCTAAGTTCTGGTGGCTAATTCGCCAAAGCGATGACTCACTCGCATATAATACTCCTGAATACAATCTCAATGTTGCAAAAAAAAAAGCCTAAAACTGTAGGTCAAAGAGTAAAATTGGACTCTAAAGTCGGCCGGGAGGGCGACCGCCCTCCCACATGGCATCAAACGCGGGTGTGCCCCTCCCGAAATCTGGAGGGAAATTTCACCACTCGGCGATCATCCGCTCCCGCCTCTGGGCTAAATTTCGAGCTTCTCTTTCTTTTACCCCTCATTCTGATCCATCGCTATCAGAGACGCTCCAGGAATGTCAGACAAGAAGATCGCAGTTGGTTTCGTATGCCTTGGAAACATCTGCCGCTCGCCAATGGCTGAGGCTGTGTTCAAACACATGGTGAAACAGCGTGGACTCGAAGACCGCTTCTCCAGAATCGACTCGTTTGGCACAGCGGGGTACCACGTTGGTGAGACCCCAGACTCCAGATCAGCAGCTACGTGTCGCAAGCATGGCGTACCAGTGGACCACAGGGCACAGAAGCTTACCGCCCGTCATTTCGAGGAGTTTGATTTCTTGATCGGGATGTGTGACAGTAACGTTTACAACATCAACAGAATCAAGCCAGACAAGTGCAGGGCGCAGGTGAAGCTGTTCGGCGAGTACAACGTTGGAAACAAGTTCAACGAGATCGTAGACGACCCGTACTACGGCGGCATTGACGGGTTCGAGTACAACTTTGAACAGATCACATACTTCTCGGAGCAGTTTTTGAAGAAGGAACTGGGTGTCTAAAAGGGAGTTTCTAGAATTAATAAAACACAGCGTTAGAATTGGGAAGAAAACACAGATACCACAGTCAGAAGCTCGTCATGAAGTGAGCACTCGAAGGGTCAAAGTCGTCCTTACGACGAGCGAGCCACACGGCGTCGTTGTCAAAGTATTTCCACACCGTCTTCTTAACAGGGCCCTTCATCTGGTCGCTCACAAGATGTGGCGGCTGCATCTCCTCGGACTGGTGGTACCACTTCTTGGAGACGGTATCGAACTGCCATCCTTGCTTCACAAGGGCACGGGCACTCAGTATCTGCATGTACTCTCCCTGGTTGTAGTAGAAGTTGAAGAACAATGTGCTGAGATCTAACTTTGGCACGATGGATGGATACGTGAGCTCGGCGACTGGCTCCTGTGGGTATGCGATCGGCGTGGCCCGTGGTGTCTGTGGGAAGTAGGTCTTTGGCTTGTCTGCGTCGAGTGAATCTGGACAGTTGAGCAGCGACGTCTCCAGGATCTTGGAGATCTCCTCAAACGGAGGTGGATTGTGCAAACGCTCTTTGGCATTCTCCAGCATCGGGAAGAGGTCCTCGATGGACTGCGTCGTGGCGGCTTCGTCCGTCTGGTCTCTGTTGATGATGTTGGCCACGGCAATGTTGTTGGCGGTGATGGCAGCCTCCTCAGCAGCAGCTTTGGCAGCGGCAGTGGCACGAGCGGCGGCCTGGCCAGCTTCGAGGGCGGCCTGTTCGGCGGCAGCGGCGTTGGCCTGGGCGACAGCTGGGGATGGGGCGCCAAAGCCTGGAGGACCCGGCAGGGTCGACGAGGACAGCATTGGGCTGGCGGATTGCGTGACGGCAGCGGATACCTTGGACGAGGCCGGCGTGGACAGCGCTGAAGCGGATGGAGTTCCGCCGTTTGTGGAGGAGTGCGAATTGTTGGAGTGCGCGAGCGTGGCCGGCGAGTGCTTGGGCGTGGCAGCGTTGAGGTGGTGGTTCGCCACGGCTGCGCTCGCCACGGACGAGTACTTGAGTTCTGGCTTCTGCACCGGTGCTGGCTTGAGGTTGGCAAACGTTTGCGAAGGCGTTGGCGCTGTCGTCGTGGCGCTGGCGATGCTGGACTTGACCTGGTGCAGTGTAGCTGGTGGGGCTGACGGCGTGGACACCGAGGAAACACCCTTGGATGGTGTGGCATGCGAGTTGGCTGTGGTTGGTGCAGTGCTGGATGCGGGTGGCTTGGCTGGTGTGTTCATCACAGAGTCCAGCACGTCATCCTCCTTGTATGTTGGGAACTCGCCAACCTGTCCGAACGACTCCTCGATGTCATCGAGTCCGAGGTCTTCGTAGAGCATCTCGTCCTCCAAGAAGTCAGCCTCCTCGTTGGAGTCCACGTAGTAGGTGATATCCTCACGAAGAGCGTTCACTTGGTCACAATCCAGGGCGTCATTGGCGACGAGTCTGAGTATCTGCTCCAACTTCTCCTGGTGCCAGTGGTTTCTCTCAATCTTCTCCTGGAGGTCATCAATTTCAGACTGCTTGCTGCTGTCAAGTTTTCTTCCCTTCTTCCCTGAGCTCTGAACCTGGTCAATAAGAGCCTCGTGCTTCTCGTTCTGTCTTTCAAGTTCGTCAAGCATGGATTGTATGAACTCAGACACCTCATCCTTCTCCTTCTGCTTAGGATCCACCCTCTGCATGCTGAGACCCTCCTTGGAGAAAGCTTTCGTCTTCATGTTCTTCTCCACCTCCTTGAATCTCTCCATGGCATTTTCGATCAGCCTTCTGTTCTCGAGAAGTGGCTTCTTGTCCTTGACATCATTACCACTGGCCCAGTTCTTGATTTGGTCCCTCTGTCTCTGAAGCTTCTTGATCTCTTTCTTCAAGTCAGACTCGAGTTTCTCCTTCTGTGGTTGCGACTCACACATTTGAAGCTTGTCATAGAGTCCGTCGAATACTTCGAGCCCCTCTTTCACCTTCTTGAAGACCTTGTCGATCTCTTGTTGTAGTTTTCTTTGCGACATTGTGAGATGGTGTTCGGTTTAGACGTGTGATGTAGCCTCGTTGTGACACGCCGAATGACTGTTTCTTCCAACAGGTTCGAGCAATGGCGTGAGCGAATGATCAAAGTGATGGATCGAACACTTGTTTCCGAACAACGACACGTCGACAATAGTTTTCCGGCCGAGACTTTACCGCTCTGTTTCCCTCACACTTGTTCCCGCTTCGGCTTCGTTGGTTTTCGACTCAAGAAA
>JAJMKQ010000245.1:0-119947 GCA_030569395.1 Petasospora rhodanensis
AGGTTGACATGGCTTTGGGCGAATAGTGATTTTAATGAAATGCTACGATTCTGTACTAATTAGTTTTGTTGAAGTAATCGCTGCCCGTGGGGTGTGCGCAGGGTGCATGATTGGAGGAGTTCTTATCTGGTTCAGGCTCTGGGTGAGTATCTCATCGGGAAACACCAGAACAACACGTACGACTTCGTACAAGACACCAAGGTAGAACCAACCCGATTGGAAGCTTATTCGTCGACAGAGGCCCGTGGCACTTGGTTCCAACTTCCCAATCTAGTCAGTCCTGGATCAACGGCTGCACAGCGCACAGGGCCCAAACATGGGCGCCCCGGACTCCACACCGAGAAGCAACTTTGGACTACACTACCCGTACAGCTGGTCAGCAGGAACTCAGAGCTCAGAGGCACCATACAGGCTCCACCAATCACCAGGCCGAGATCTGAGGCTCGAGCGGCTCGATCCCCCACAGGAGAGAAAATTTTGTGTGTACAACAAAGGACGGCAAACGGAATTGGCACCGGCGGTATCCCAATCCGGTAATAAAATTCCGCTCCGACATCGCCTATAAATTTGAGATGATGTCCTCTTTGCAACAAACGACAACTCCGAATGGTGCCAGAGTCCCTCGAAACACAGCTCACACTCTTTGCACGATGAAGCTCAGTCTCGCTGTCCTTGCCTCCCTTGCTGCCTCCCTCGTCTCCGCAGACTTCGAGATCCCAAAGTACGTCCTCGACCCACACGTCGAGTTCGACCACGAGCCAACCCTCGAGGAGCTGTGGGGTGCTGAATGGCCCTTCGGCGGCGTCAACACATTTGCTCATCTGCCACACACCAAGTGCTTGCTGAACCCAGACGAGGACTTTGACATTGCCCTTATCGGCGTGCCATTCGACACAGCAGTCTCGTACAGATCTGGTGCTAGATTCGGTCCAAGAGGTATCAGAGCCGCCTCCCAGCGCCAGACCGCCCTGAGAGGCTACAACGCCAGAGCAGACATCAACCCGTACGCCAACTGGGCAAAGATCATCGACTGCGATGACATGCCTATCTCGCCTATGGACAACAAGCTGGCTCTCCAGCAGATGACTCTGGGGTACCAGACGTTGCTGAAGCACCAGACCCCAGATAAGCAGCACATCCCAAGACTCGTGTCGCTCGGCGGTGACCACTCCATCATCCTGCCAGCGCTCAGGGCCCTGTACCAGAAGTACGGCAAGATCACGCTGATCCACTTTGACGCACACTTGGACACCTGGTTGCCAAACAAGTACCCAGCCACATGGCCATCCGAGCAGTCTGCATTCACACACGGTTCCATGTTGTGGATGGCGTACGAGGAGGGGCTCTTGGGCAACAACACCAACACCCACGCCGGCCTGAGAACAAGGCTCACCGATGCCGGTGACTACGAGGACGACGATGCCCAGGGGTTCGCCCGTATCCACTCTGACGATATCATGACCATTGGCGTTGACAAGATTGTGGAGAAGATCAAGAGAAGAATCCCAAAAGATGAGCCAGTGTATCTTTCCATTGACATTGATGTCATTGACCCGGGTCTTGCTCCAGGTACTGGTACCCCAGAGGCTGGTGGTATGCTCACGAGAGAGTTGATCCAGCTGTTGAGAAAGATGGAGGACTTGAACCTGGTTGGTGCCGATATTGTCGAGGTGAACCCAAGTTTCGACCACGCTGAAGTGACCTCTCTCGCTGCCTCTCAGATCGCCTACGAGGTGATCACCAGTATGGTGAAGAGAGGCCCATTGGAGACTAACGAGTTGGGGAGAATCGTCAACGTTATCGAGGAGCCGGTGGCTAATGCTCCAGCTGAGCTTGAGATCGACATTCAGGAGCCGCTCAAAGCTGAGTCTTTGACCGAGAAGCTGATGAAACAGTACGGCTTGAAGCAGTAAGTACACACTAATCGTGATGATCGTTCAAAATGGCGCTGTCATGCTGTAGTGCGCCCAGTAGAAATGAGCCAAAATAGTAATTGCCAGATCCGGCCACGCGAAAATGGCGGTGGACCCGATCTCAAAACATCAACAAAGACACGTCCTTTCCCTGTTCAGCCGGCTCTTCCATCTAAACACGCATACAACTGCCAATGTCACACAGCCATCGTCGCCAGGAGCAGTCTCTGGACACACTCGAGTCGCTCTTCAAGGAAGTCCGACGTGACTGGCCCCAAACGACCGGTACGAGAGCGAACCCGCTCGACATTGCCCTCCCACTACTGGATCACAGCTCCATCGGATTAGCACACAGACGCAACGAGTTCATTGGTCTCAAGGAGCGTATTGAAGCTGCCCTCAAGAGTGCGGTCGATGAGCATTTTGACAACTTCAACGAGAGTATTGGTTCATACCGCACCATTGTTAAATCCGTGGCTGACTCCAAGATGTCGATAGCCAAAATCCAGGAGAACGTCCAGGCCGTGGCGAACAAGAACTCGAGTGATGCACAGCAAAATGCCGTCATAACTGGCTTGAACGAGAACTTCAAAACCTACAACGAGATGATTGAGATCTTGACGGTCATCGAACGTGTCAAGAGTGTGCCGTTGGAGTTGGATTCGGCTATGAGTGATAAGAACTACGCCAAATCACAGCAATTGATCCAAGAGGTGTATGCCAGTGCTGACACATATCGTCTCTGGGAACTCCCAGCATTGGCCAATTTGAAAGAGTACTTCCAGGTGCAAGAGGAGCAGCTCTTTGAGATCTTGGTCGAGGAGTTCCACAACATCATTTACTCGAAGAGACAGTTCACGTCGTACAACACTGTGAACGACCTGCTCAAGTCATCCGATAACAACTCTGGCGATTTGACAAACATTGAGAAGTTCTTGATGAACACCATTGAGACAGATATTGCCGAAGCTGCCTCGGTGAATCAGTCCAACGTTGACGATTTCATCAAAACACTAAACAAGGATGCCGGGGACATGGATGGCAACGAGGAAACCGCATTGAACGAGCTATCACTACTCCAAGAATCCAATCCTTTCGTGCAGTTGCTCAACATCATGACCATCATCTACAAATTGGGCAAGTTGACAAAGTGCATCGACATCATTGATCAGAGATTCGGTTTGGAGATCACACAGATGATCAACAGAGTCGCAGAGGATACCAAGCTCAGACATCCAAAGCTTGTGAAACTGTTAAACAGTGGCGATGGGTCTGAAGAATCATACACGTCCATCGTGGTACAAGACCTGTTCTGGAACCTGTTCAAGAAGTTGTTGTTCTTCCTCCAAACCATCCGTGTGCTCACTGAGATCCATCAGAAGTTGACCGGTGGTGTGGCAATTCCATCTGGCCATTCCAAAGACTCATCAGATCCATACAACGGCCTCATACTGCACAGATTCTGGGGGATCCTCAGCAAAGAGGTGCAATCGCTCATCATGACATACATCGCTGGTGAAGAGTCCATCACGAACATCGGACCAAAGCTCACCACTACGAACTCACTCAAGCCAAACTCCCACAAACCGCTCTTCCAGTTCTACCAAGTGGAGTACGACAGATATCATACCACACAGATGAAGACGGTGTTACAAGACTTGTTCCCGGGATTCATCAATACGAACGACATGCTCAAGATTGACTCGCCATACATCGAGGACTCGAGCTTCCTGAAGCAATCTAAGATCATCCCAGCGGATATCATGAACATGAGATACATCCTCGAGCCGCTGTTATTGTTCATCCAGGGTTCTTCAAGCCTACTTCATGAGCAGGTCTCTTCTGAGCCACTCACGTTCTTCAAAGAGTTTATGAATGCCGAGTTCCTGCCGTTGCTCGAAGATCATGTGCTCTCGCTCTACTTTGAGGAAGTTGAGTCCGTGGAACCATTCATGTTCTGGGAGCCAAGCTCTGAAACACTCACAAGGGCCGGAGGTAAGCAGATCAAGATGCTTGAGATCTTCCTCCAGTTTAAGCAGTTCTTCGATGACGTGTGCTTCATCCTCAACACGAGTCTGCAGTTCAGAGCCGAGTTCATGCCCGTGGTGTTCAAGTTGTTGGAAAAGTTCCACGACAAGATTGAAGGAATGTACAAGGAACTGTTCAGTGATTTGGTGTCATACTTGGAGCCGAACAAGCAGTTGATCCAGGCTTTCAAAAACCATCAGACCGTGACGCTCGCTATGCTTGGCCACAGAAACAAGGTGGAGTTCAAGAATTCGCACATCTTCTCACAGTTAGAGGCGTTGCAGAACTCGCTGGAGTTGTTATTGAAGTGGATGGAGAGTTTGGTGAAAAAGGTTGACCTGAACAAAACGGATCTGAACCTGTCACAGATTGAGAAGCTGAGAAACAACTGGTTTTTCTTCCAGATCAAGTCCATCGGCTCATCGAGAGAAGAGGATCCACTGGATGTCAAGAACACCAACAAGCTGATCTTGAACGACGAGCTCAGTGTTAAGTTCAGCTCTGTGGTGGGTGAGTACCAAGGAGTGAAGAAGAATGTCGATGCTGTACTTGCTGTGTACCACCAGATGCTTCAGTGTGTTTAGACTAGGTTTTAGAAAAAGAAAGAGGGCTATTGATTAGTGTGCGTAGTGCGTGGTGATAGTCGCGCGGTTGGAACAAATGTCGAAAAGTCGATGGTTGGCGGACTTCTCCAGAATTTACGAACGCTCGAAGCCCACAACCGGTGCAGAGGACAACAGCAAAGATGGAACTAGTGAGTTTATTCTTTCCCTGACATGAAGCAGCCAGACTAACACCCCTGTCCAGCTACCAGAAGGAAAGAAGAACCAAGTCGAAGTGCTGTACGAGGACCAGCAGAAGATCAACGAGTTCTCCAAATTGATCCAAAAGAAGGACACACTGCAAGCTGAGCTTGACAAGCAGAAACAGGAGAAAGAGTACCTCGACGATGTGTCCATGGAGATCGAGCTCATCGACGAAGACGAGCTCGTGAATTACAGAGTGTCAACGGCGTTCGTCAAGCTCAGACAGGAGGAGGCCGTGCAGAGACTCGAGAAGGACTCAGAGGCGTTGGATGAAACCATCAGTGAAGTCGAAGGCGAGATTGAGAAGATTGATGACAGATTGCAGGAGTTGAAGACGGCGTTGTACACAAAGTTTGGTGATAACATCAACCTGGAGCGTTGAGGGGTGTCTACGGCGTGGCTGTCAATGAAAACAAGGATATAATTGTGTCATAAAAAGAGGTATGCCCAGTTGTAGAAGTGAAGTACCAGTCGTAAACGTATCATGAAATAATGGGCTCACAAATCCCGGGCAGTGTCATATCAGCATCTCAATGTAGGAATCAAAAGCGCAGAAAGCATCACTGGCTCCCGTTGGCGTAAACTTCCTTGTCAACCTCCAAGAAGAATGGGTATCTCGCATCATTCACACTGTCCAGACTGTGCACTGACACGGTGTCCGGTATTGAGAAGGAGAAGCCAGTGAGTACTGTGGAGTATTCGTGACCGATTGTGCCGCCCATCGAGAGCACTTTGGTCTTTGCGGCTTGGATGTAGCTGGTGGGAGGGTGGTTAGTGGTATGTCGTGGGTCACATAATAAGAGGATACTTACTAGTTTGGCGTCACAGATCCCTGTTCAAAGACGAGAATGTAGGATTCTGGTGGTGTTTCTGTTAGTTTAGGTGTCGCTCAAAGGAGGAGACAGCGGTAACACTCACTGGCCAAGGCGGTGGACGAGAGAGCCAGAGCGGCTAACAGAGCGGATGTCTTCATTGTGGATAGCGTGTGTGTGTGTTTATGTTCCGTGATTTCTTGATTGTGGGAGGTAAACAAGAGACGCCTTCCGAGACTTGCTCCATGTGTATCGCCACTTTATTGGCCTCCGGTTTCCGGTTGGCGCACTACAACCCGGGGTAGCTGTACTCTAGAAATACAAATCGATCAAAATGGTCCACTATACAAATCCCACGTCAGATTCAGAGGTTAGACCTCTGGGTTGAGGAGGAACTGGCAGAAGTACTTCACTGCTGCGTACATCTCTCTGCCCACGGGCACGATATACTCCGGAGGCAGCAAGAACCCGTGAGACCCGGTATCTCTTAACTTGAACTGGAACGCCCAGTGGGCTCTGTTGTGATACATGTAATCCAACGAGGAGCCAGCACCCATTCCTGGAATGATGTCGACACCACGGTCCTTGCATGCCGGCGACACCTCGAAATGCTTGCCGCTCTTCATTCTGATACTCTTGGACAGGCCGTATGCCAACTCCAACAGATTCTCAATGTCTCTTGGAAGCTCTTCGCACGAATAGGCGTATGGGTAAAGGATCTTCTGGGTGTATGAGTGGAAGTCCAGGAATCCATAGATGTCGTGCTGGCCCTTGGTGATGTTGATGTAGTGGTTCAGGTTAGCGGCCTCGATAGCCTCGAACTGCGATTCCCCAGAGTAGGACTCACCACAGGCATAATCCTCAGACCTGGTCCAGTGGTAGTCGAACGAGTGGTCGATGTCAATACCAAAACACTTTGGCACATACGTCTCCTGTCTGTTCTTTCTCCACAGACGGTCGTAGTTCCATGTGTACTCGTATCCATCTGGGTTGAAAACAGGCACAACGAGGAAGTCCAGCTTGTCCACAAACTCTGTGTCCTTCTTGTTCACACCATAGTTCGTCAAGAGCTTGAACACCGTGTAGAGCACTGTAGTGGTGGTGATCCATTCCCTGGCATGCACACCCGCGGTCAAAACAATCGTCTTCTTATCTGGGTTCAGTCCACGTGGGGAACTGATGTGCAACGCCTTCATGTCCCTACCTTCAAACGTCTGTCCAAGCCACTCAATCTCAACCAAGTCTGGGAACGACTCCTTCATCATATCCAGCCATGCGTATATCGTAGGCAAAGGTCTGTAGTCCTTAAAAAAGATATCCGAAGCGGCACTGACGCCTTCGTACTCAGACACATCAAACTCCAAAGCATCCAAAGATGGGAATGTTTCATAAACGGCCTGGGCCAAGTCATCAATGACCACTTCATAGTCCAACTCACTCAAGATACCCAAGTCCTCCTCTGGGACCTTGAAGTCAATCCACTCGTGGTTGGCCTCCCATTGGCTATAGCTGCTCCTCAACTCCTCAATAAGCGAGATTGTGTCTTCATCCATCCTGAACCGGACAATCTTGTACCCCTCGTACTGGGTAAGATCCATCGGCCAGGAGTCTTGTGTCTTGTAGCTCTTCACGGACGGACTGCCCGAGGGGTATTGTGTGTGAAGCTCGCTCATAATCTGCTGAAGACCCTGTGTGTGCTGAAAGATAGTGTCCAAGAAGGGCAGCTGGATCGCCTGGGCAGAGGCCACAAGTGCTGCCACACATAGTACCGGTCTAACCATTGTGTTGTGTTGTATGTTTGGTTGGTCTTAAACAACGGTAAAAGGGTCTTTGTGGGATGAGCAAAAGATAAGTCCCGACGTCCTGGAACCCTGGAGTCCCAGCTTGGCCCGGCTGCCTTTCCCGTTTCGCTCCAGTGCTCGGGATGCTTCCGTAACCTATTCGGGAAGAAAGTAATTTAGTATGTGTCACGTGACAGATATAGCAGTACTAGTACTAGCTCTCGTCTTTTATTATCAACTCTCTAGTGGTATTTATCCTGCGGATCAATCTTGAATATCTTGTCTGGGTTGAGGATTCTCAATGGATCGAGCGACATCTTCAATTTTCTCATCACGTCAATGGTTTCCTTACCCAACTCCATCTCCAAGTGGTGTCTCTTGGAGTTACCGATACCATGCTCACCTGAACACGTTCCTTCGTATTTCAGAGCCCTCACCACCATACGGTCCGCCAATGCCATGGCAGCAGATTCATCTTTCTCATCGTACATCAACAGACAGTGGAAGTTGCCGTCGCCAACATGGCCCACAATAGTGGTGTATAACCCAGACTTGTCACAATCCATAACGGTCTCCTCAATCACAGTGGACAAGTTGGAGATTGGCACAGCGACATCCGTAGACCAGATCTTGACATCTTTGGAGATTTGTGATCTGCCGTAGTCAATTGAGGACCAGAAGATGGACTTTCTTGCACTCCACAGTTCATCCTGTTGTTGTTGGTTCTTAGCGACGTGGAAGTTGTGTGCACCGTACTGCTTGGTGATGTTCTTCACGTCCTTTACAATCTCATCCAACATCTTTGGGTTACCAGATCCGAGCTTGAAGAACAGAGTTGGCTTCTCATCCCATTTTCTCGAGGTCTGGCCGGAGAAGTTAATAGCCATCATCATTCTCTCGTCCAACAGCTCCACGGCGTTGAGTGGTGTACCAGCCTGGATGAGTTTCGTGACAGCCTTCGTAGCATCAGACAGAGAGGCAAATGGTACCACAGCGACAGTCTCATGTTTTGGCTTCACATGCAACTTCACGGTGGTTTCAGTGACGATACCCAACGTACCCTCGGAGCCAATCATCAAACCAGTCAAGTTGTAACCATTCGAACTCTTCTTTGGTCTTCTCTTAGTCTTGAAGATCGTCCCATCTGCCAGCACAACAGTCAAGTTGATCACACTCTCCTTCATCGTACCGTATCTGTAAGCATTGGTTCCAGAACACGAACATGCAACCATACCGGCACACGACGCACCAGGACCCGGATCAGGACCAAGCATGAGTCCATCTGCGCCGACAATCTCGTTGATCTCCTGCCATCCCACACCAGCCTGGACAGTGATATCGAGGTCTTCAGGGTGGTATGAAATCACTTTGTTCATGCGTGATAGGTCCATCGTGATACCGCGGCGTGTGGAGATGTATTGACCCTCGATGGATGTTCCTCCGCCGTAGGGCACCACTGGGATGCGGAACTCGTGGGCCACTTTGAGCACCTCAGAAACCTGTTCAGTTGTTGTTGGGTAGACGATAATACGAGGGCGTTGGTGCTCTTCTGGTGCGTGCAGTGTGTAGTTGTTTGTCGTGTGTGACTCAATGTCGGTCTGAGTGCGTGAGATGGCATCCTCGGGAAGGATTTTGGAGATCTTGTCACATGCGAGGTCAAAGTCCCATTTGTTGCCGTATTGTGGAGATGGGATATCAGAGAGTGATGTGGTGGACGAATGTGGGAAGAGGAACTCTGGTGGGTGCGTCACGGCTTGGTTCATTGCGAAGTAGAACCCACACATCGAGCCGCCGAGGAAGCCTGTGACCAATGGGATTCTCGTGGACCAGGTCGAGCTTTTCGGTGGCTCTTTTTTGGTCTCTGTCGAGGCCCAGCGGATAGAGCGCCATATCAGCGTTTTAGATCTCGAGAACCGGTTCATTGGCCCGCTTTGTTCTGCTCACTGATGCACCGAGACTCGTCAACCTCTCTGCCAAACAGCGCTTTTATCTCCACCGGTCACGCGGAGAAATGGAAAACTCAGCGAAAGTTGTCGAGATCACGAGCCCATCTCCACCGGGCTGATTCCTCTTATCAATCATCACCATCCCCAAAATGACGATCGATCATCTCCAAGTGCCAGACTACGAGGCCCTCAAAAAGCAGCAGCAGACCTTTTACCTCTTCGGCGAACACATCTCCAAGTCCAGAGCTCCTCATCTTCACAACACCCTGTTCTCCCTTCTCAACCTGCCATGGGAGTACAAGATCTTCGAGTCCTCGAACTTTGACGAGATCAACGGCAAGTTCAGTACCGAGAACTTGATTGGCTCGGCAGTCACCATGCCTAACAAGGTGGTAGCCGTGCAGCACATGGACCATCTTGATTCTATCGGTGCCGGCTGTGGCTCGATCAACACGGTGTACACGCTCATCGATTCCGACGGGAAGCCAAAGCGCGTGGGTACCAACACAGACACAGTGGGGATTTCGGAGTCCATGTCCCAGAACTATCCAGCTGAGATGGAGTCCTACAAGGGTCTTCCTGCCCTCGTTTACGGAGCTGGTGGTGCATGCCGGTCAGCGGTTTACGCACTCTACAAGCTCCTCGGCGCCTCCAAGATCTACATCATCAACAGAATCACAGAAGAAGTCGTCGCTGTCCAGCAGAGCATGAAGGCTAATGGGTTTGAAGGTGAGATTATCCACGTCACCGATCCAGAGATGGCTAAGACTTTGGAGATGCCAAAGGCTGTCGTCCTCACTGTCCCAGATTTCGAGCCAGTTACCGACGGTGAGAAGTTGGCAAAGGCCACTCTGGACGTGTTCAAGGTCCAGGAGGAGCCAGGTGTCGTGCTGGAGATGTGTTACCACCCAACCATTGAGACAAGATTGTTCAAGGATTTCAAGCAGAGCAATTGGAAGGTCGTCAGTGGTGTCGAGGCTATGATCTACCAGGGTATCGCCCAACAGGTTCTTTGGACCGGTATCCCACTGGAGAAGATCCCGGTCAAGGAGGTCATCGATATCATCTACAAGAGCATAGAGCAAGAATCATAAACGTCATGTATAGAGAAAGAAAAGACATAGAAACAGAACTTTTTTTTTCAAGGTGGGTAGGGGAACCAGAAACCAATCCCACAACGTGTCAACTATAGCATGTCTCACGATAGAGAGGTCATCAAAGCTGAGTCAACTCACCAAGAATATATCACCCGAATACTCCTTTTCTAACGCGCCTCGTAGTTCAATGCAAAGTCAACGGCAGACTTGTAACCGTAGATTGGACCCATCCCACAAATGACCGCAACGGCAATATCACTGAGGTAGGACTTCTGTCTGAACTCCTCTCTGGCGTGGACGTTCGTGATATGGATCTCGAGGAAAGGTATGCTGACACTCAGAAGTGCATCTCTGATAGCAACGGACGTATGTGTGTAGGCACCAGCGTTGATGATGATGAAGTCAACACCCTCCTCGCGGGCCTGGTGGATTCTGTCAATGATGCCACCCTCGTGATTCGACTGGTAGACGAGACAGCAGTTCTCCTTCGACACCGATAGCACCTGTTGCTGGCAGTTGTGCTCGATTTGCTTCAACGTTGTAGTGCCGTACTTGGCTGGCTCTCTCGTCCCGAGAAGGTTCAGGTTAGGGCCGTGGATGACGAGGATCTTCTTGGACATCTCTGGAATGGTCATGGGAAAGGAATTGGCTTTGAATGGATAGTTTCCAACGGTGGTTGGTGCGGGAAAGTGGTGTGAAGAAATCTCAAAAATGCCTCAAGACATAAGTTTTTTTCGTAGTGACTCACGGGCAAAAAAAGAAAAGTTGACACAAAAGCAGCGTCTGGAGCTGGAGCCTGGGGCCTGGGGCAATTTCGCGAGAACTTCCCGATGCGGACAGCGCGCTTTCCCCTGCTTCCGGATTGAGCGCCACCAATCGTTTTTTGTCGTGGGCGGTCGCGCGCGGGTCTGGCGAAATTGCGGTGAGGCCTCGTCCACTTGGCACCTGAAGGACTAGTCCCGCCCTCTGTTTGGACGTAGCCCCGCTGTTCTGCGCAGTGATCTGGAGTGTTTTCAGTTGAATCTCTGTGATCCGACGCTGTTGACAAGACAAGGCGAGCTCAAAGTCTTGGTCCTTGGTCCTAACCTCTACCGCCCTGGCCCTCGCCACCGCTTACTCTTGTGAACACGCAATCCCTGTCCAAACCTGAGGACTTCAGGCTGAGTCGAACAAGCTGCAAAACAAACACGCACAGTGCACACCATGGATCCGTACAACCTGCTCCAGGAGCAGATTGCCAACATCAGCAACAACATCCAAAACTCGATTCAAAAGTTGAGTGATGAAGTCTCTCAAATTTCCCGCCGCGTCGACCAGATCGAACAACAGACGAGACGAACCAAGAACCTCAGTGACAAGTTGGACTCAGTCCAGTCACGCGTCGAATCCATCCCAAAGATTTATAACAACCAGATCAGCCTCCTCGACACACTTCTCACTGGCCACAAGTACCAGTACAAACGCATTGCTGAGCTCCTGGCTCGAGACCTTGAGCACAATCCGTTCGCTGGCGACGCGAATCTGTCCACCATCACACCTGCAAACACTCAAAACAATACTGTGATCTCAGGTGCTGCCGCCAGTGGGGCCCATCACGATGATGACGATGACGATGACGACGACGACGATGCCGCCATGACGAATGTTAACGGTCACCACCAGCAACAGCAGCACCATCAACAACAACATAACCACATGATCGCCCAGTCACAGCGTGTTAACAATACTCTCCAACCACAGCCGCCAGCTCAGACACAACCACCACGTATTGCTCCACAGAACAGAGTGAACCAATCACCTGTTAACATGGGTCTCATGTCCCAGGACCAAGGTTCTCGTCAAGCGGTGCCTCAAACTCAGCAGCAGAACACCCCAAGCTCGGTTCCACGTCTGGCATTCATTTCAGATCTGAGCCAAGATCAGATGAGTCTACCAAACCTACAGGGAAGCAATGATGACATGCCAGGCTTGAACGATGTCGTGGAGGATGAGGCCCGTCGTATGTGGGACAACGTCCCATTCACGAGCTTGAACCCACAGCCGAAGTCAGTGCAGGAGGTGTTGGACGAGTATCACTACGGCTACAAGAACCAGCCACCTTTGGCATACTTGGAGAAGTACAGAAAGGACTGGCGTAAGACCAACAAGAACCTGAGCAAGACTTTCTGCCGTCGTTACAGAATCGTTACCGCCGTGGAGACCGGTATGAGACAGTACATGCGTGACTACGGTATCACTGAGAACGTTGCTCGTGAGAGAATCATTAACGAGTTGGAGAGCATGAGAATCAAAGCCAACGGCAAGAAGGAGACAATGTACTGGTTGTTCCACCATATTCCTACCCATTTGAAGAGAAGATGAACCTGTGTTTTACGTTGAAATGTTTTGTGCTATACCTAAAATGAATTGTATTATTCCATCTACTCTGATTTCTTCTCCTCCCAGTCCTTCCACATCATTCTTGGGAGGTTGTACACCTCAGTAGTGCGGCCGTACGTGATACCACCGAGACGGCTCACGGGCTGCATCTTAGCCAAATCCACACCATCCTTGTTCTCGTTCACCACGTCTTCACGAACATGGAACAACACACCCTCCACAATGCACATTGTCCCTGTCTGTCTGGAGGGATCTCTCTTAGAGAACCAGTCGTGGTGAGCCACAAGCTTACACTCTACACTGAAGGCACTCTCCTTGACGTACTCTGGCTTGACAATCTCGCTCTTCTCACCGTTGAGCCCAACCTGTTCCCATTCATCAACATCTGTAGGAGCATCCATGCAGGCAGCATTCATGGCTTCAACGAACCACTCACCCACAATGTTGATGGTACACTCACCCGTCTCTAACAAGTTCTTGCACGAGTCCTTGGCTGTGCGGCCAGCGGCAAAGCCGATGACAAATGTTGGTGGGTCCGAGTTGACCAGGTTGAAGTAGGAAAAGGGGGCGAGGTTTCTCACACCATCCTTACTGACTGTGGAGACGAGTGCAATAGGACGTGGAGACACAGCAGAGACGAGAAGTCTGTAGTTGGATACAGTCTCCCTTCCCTCTTCGTAGGGGTCGATCGTGATCTTGGTGGATGTTGGTGGTGTGTTGTTTGCACCAGAGGTCCACGAGGGCCGCGGCGGCTGCGACGTTGTAACGGTGTGTGGTTTGATTGGTGGTAAGTTTTCAGACATTGGGAGTGTTTTTGGTCTATGGAATGGTTCCTTTTGTTCAGGTGTGGAAGCGTTGTATCAAAGTTGCAAATCAGATAATTTAAAGCCAAATCCCCCGCCGCATTCTCCGCCTAAATCCACCAGTCGCGGGCGGGGACACATGTCCGTCCTACAAGACTCTTAAAAATGACATCTCAATCACATAAAACCAGAGTTGTTAGCCTCTGATTGGCCATTCAAGTTTTGTGGAAGTCTTCCATTGAAGTTTGTGGTGTCGTACAAGTCTCTGAAGAACACTTCATCCCCGGCACGGAACTCAAACTCACTGAAGTCATCCAGCGATCTCAGTCTCCCAGAGTCTCTCAAGTAATGAAGCTGTTCCTGAGTGGGGAAAGCAAACGATAGTACTTGTTGGTGCTGTTGGGTATATGGGTGGATGTCCACTGAGGACAATGATCTGGAAGCACCGGTCCCATAGCTCGGGAACATCAACTTGAGATATTCACACCATTGAAAGTTAACCATTCTCCCCACGCATCTGGTCAACTCCTCACTAGAGTATTCCAGTAAACCGTTGCCTCTTTGAGTGCTCATTACTACTGACTCGTCTGCAGTATTGTCGGTCTTGTTCGATCCTGGAAGCGACATCCACTCTGAAGGAACATCCAACAAACTGGAATCAATCTGCTGAGTTTTCTTGGACACATCACGGTTCGCAGGTTTGACGCTTGTGATGATGGATCTGTGGCTGTCAGTGGGTTCCATGAAGTTGATGATAGTGGTCATGGGTTTGAAACGATGCGTGGCGAGACACTTGTATGCAAATCCAAAGTATGCTGTGGCCTCAAGGGCGAGGTAGTACCGTGGTGCGAGGTTCTGTCTCATCAAGTTTGTGATATAGACACAAATGGATGTCAACGTCTGTGCAAACTCTTCGTACATCTGCGGAGTGTTGCCATGCTTGTTCTCGTAGGCTGTTGATGCTAGGAGTTCCTGGGCGTGGTAGGCTCTCAGAAGACAACTGAAGCTGATGGAAAGAATCTTGAAGATGGCAGCTGAGATGCGAGGAAAGATCTCAAAGCGATAGACCTGGCAAGTGTACCTCTCAAAGTCACCGTTGAAATATGCACCACAGAGGTCAAAGATCCTGCCCATGCCAACCAACAAATCGGCGAAGAACTTCTTGTAGAGCTCGACATTGGATGTGGTGTTACACTCAAAGTAGAGCATCAAAGAGTGATCCAACATGACCTCAAATGTAGCTTGTGTGAGCTGATAAATAAGACTTTGGTTGTTCTGTAGCAACCGGGCAGTGTACGTCTCGGTCCCAGGAATCAAATGGTCCAGCTGCACCATTCTCTCGAGGGCGTAGTTCCCATCAACCAAGCTTCTCGTCTGTTTCACTGTGGCCACTAGCTCATCCAGATCAATCTTGCCTTTGATGTTGTTCACCATCTTTGCCACCTTGAGATATATCCCATCAACGAAAGACCCTCTAATCAGCAGATCCCTCTGTGTATGCTCGACTGGATCCACAGTCACAAACATTGGGAACTGCACATCAACATGAGACGAATCGGGGATTGTTGGGATCGTGCCTGCGTAGATCGAGGTGTATGCGTCCATCGATATGATGCAATGCCAAATCCTTCTCCGTATGTTGGCCAATGGAATGTCCTTGGCGATCTGTGGGTAGTTGACCGGGTCTCTGTGTAGTCCCATCTGTAGTGCACTTTGCAGGATGATACCAAACAAATTCCGAGTCTCCAACTGCGATACTCCCTCGCCTGCCTCTGGGGCGTCTTTGATGTACTCCGTAAGGAACATCAATGCCTGGAGGATAGGGAGCGTTGTTGTTCTTGTCATGTCGTAGAATGAGAGGCATGTCTTGGCCGCACTGACGAGAAACACTGGAACTTCAATGTCACTGGTGAGCTTGTAGTGACTCTCGAGCTTGCTCTGATCTATGATGTGGAGAGCGGTGTATGCATACCTTAGCAAAATGAGAAATGTGGCTAGTATGGCAAAGTCTGAGCTCTCAGACAGCTTCAGCACCGGCTTGTTCAGGTGGTCCCACACGATGATTCTTGAGAGATCGGTTTCAAAGATGGTCCTGTCCACGTACGGTCTAGCACACCACATATACCTGAAGTAGAAGTCCAGCAGTATCTCAATGACATTTCTCTCCGGAAGTGCTGCTTGAACCTGTTGGAGAATGGCCTCCTTGTTTTCAACTGCATCATCAACAACAGTCATAAGAGGGAAGCTCTTGGATCTGAAGATCTCGTGTCTGTCACTCAGAATCTTCTCCATCGGGGCCTTGAGGTCAGAATCTTCACGCTCTGTGTCGATCAGGTGGAGCCATTTCGATTCCCCTCTTGTCTGATTCACCAGTTGGCCCTTCTCCTTGCGTCCGTTGATGAAGAGTGCGTTCGCTTTCATGGTGATGTAGAGATAGCATGTGAAGAATGTAAGGTATGAATCCTTCTTGTGTATCGCTAGAGTGCAGAGTGGTTTGTGATCCTCGTGCAATGAGCGCTTCATGGTGAGTGTGTTGTAATACTCGTAGAGATCGACTTTCACGCCATGAAGAGGATCTGATGTTGGCGCCGTTGATAATAGTGGTATGGTCGAGTGTAGCGATTGTTGTCTCTGGGATTCTTGGAGGTCACCCTGGAGTTTTTGGACAAGTTGGCAGAGTTCTTCCTTCGTTTTGCCAAGGAGGCTGGAAGGTATGCTGGGTGTACGTGCGTTCGTCGTTGACTCATGCCAATAAGAGGTCTCGTAGACACAGTTTTTGTGGAGTCTCACACAGCTGGTGCAGGATGGCCGTCGCTTGTCACACTTGATCTTCCGACGTTTACAGTATGAGCATGAAAGGGAGAGTCTGTTTCTCTTGCGTTTCACCTTCTGCTCATCGGGTGGTGAAGTGCACCCGCTCCCTCGCACCTGTGTTGTGGTATGCTGCTCCATCTCGGTGATGGGATCCTTCGGTGGCCGTTGAGGGTAATGGGGGACGAGAAGCTCAAGCGATGGCAGCGCTGATGGGCTTCGGGTCGAATGGCTTCGTGTGGCCGCCACTTGAGGGTTGATCAGGCAAGTTTTGAAAGCAGGCACCAGGAAACAACAGGCGCGGAGATAACGCTTAACGCCGCTCAACTGTGGAGAGGCTGCCTCCTTCCACTCCCGGACACACTACGCGGATTCCGCCACAAATCATGAAATCATTTACCAGAAAAGAACCTAAGAATACCCAATGAGAGACCCCGCAGACCCTGATGTGGCGTCGTTGTTGATCTGCTCTTTGGTACTTCTCTCTTCTTCTTCTTGTTCTTCTCCTCTAATGGCGCTTCCTGCTCATCAGATACCACAGTGTGGGAAGGCATGCTCATTGCCTCTGGTTGTATAGATGCATGAGATGTTGAGTCGGCGCTGCCCACCTCATCCTTCCCCTTCACGTTCTGCTTCTTCATCATACTTTTCCTCCTTGTCCGTCGTTTTTTGTCGTAGACACAGGACGTCAAGTTGCGCCGAACACAAGTTGAGCAGATGGGAAGTTCACGTAAACACTTTTTTTTTCCTCTTCTGCAGTTTGAACATGCCATGGGAGACACATCCACTAGGTCTGGTCGTGAATATGCCTGAGAGGTCGAGTCACGCGGGTTGGCCCCATGATGTTTAGGTGATGAAGGGGCTGCTCTGATGCGTTTCCGTTTCACCTTAGTGTCCAGCTGTACCTGGTTGGTTCGCTTGAGTGGGATCTGCTCCTCAGCCCTCATCGTTCTGTAACTGCCCATAGAGGGTAAACTTGGGTCCAGATGTGATGAAAGTGGCTCCTTTGGCGATGTAGATGCTATTGTGTTCTCTTCGAATGTTGTCGGTGATGAGGTTGGAGCCTCGGCCATCGGTGGGGCCTGGGATGATGTGTTTGCTGCGACTGCGGTAATTGTGGGTGATGTCTTTTTGGCTGTTGTGTCTGTCACACCATTTGCTAGTGGGCCGCTTGACAAGTTGCGGAGTGACACAGTGCCCGGTACTGGGGAGAAGAGGGTGGAGGAGTATATCAGTTTCATTTCCTTTTCACGGATGGCTGCTTTCACCTCGTTGGTCAAGAGTTTACTGTAGTACCTCCTGTGGTGTCTGTTTGGTGACATTGTTCCGGTGCGGTGGCTTGGCCGTAAATCGACCTTTCTGGTTGCATCAGGTTGGAGTTGTTGTTGTTGATGTCTGAAGAGCCGAGCACTTTCTCCGAAGAGCGCCTAGGCCCTAGACCCACCGAGAGGCGTAGGTTGGAGAGAGAGTGCTCTCCATAAGATCACGTGATTTAGAAGGAGCCGGCGGGCCGGCGACAGCCTAAACCAGGCGCGAACTGAGTCCTACGTCCTACGCCAGATCCTAGGCCCGGCACCGACCTAGGGACCGGTAAGGGTCTTGAAATCAAAACAAAACACTCGACAACACACTTCTTCTCCTCAACACTACCCGACACGACGGCAATGTCGCAGAAGAAGCAGAAGTCACACGTTGTCCCCCCGCTCTACGGATGCTATCTGCTCCGGTCAATCCCCAAACCCAACTCGTTCTACGTGGGCTCAACCCCTGATCCGGTGAGAGTAAGTCCGCCATCTCCATCCTTAAGTCCCAATTCAGCACACGAGCTAACTAATCCACACAGAGGCAAAAGCAGCACAATCAGATCTACAAAGGCGGTGCACGCCGTACGAAAGTTGAGTCGAAGTCACCATGGGAGATGATTCTTTACGTGTACGGCTTCCCCTCGAGGAACGCCGCTCTGGGGTTCGAGACGGCATGGCAGCATGCGTATCAAACACGACACATCCCATCCACACTTCGAGTGTTGAAGAGAAAGGGTCCGGCAAGGCTACACCAGCACATTGGTAATGTAAAGTTGTTGCTACGAGCACCGTTTTTCAAGAACATGGAACTCAAGGTGCATTGTTTTAGGAGGGAGGTGTATCAGGAGTGGTGTAAGGATAAGTGCAACGTCAGGGTGAGTGATGCTGTTCATGTGACTTATGACGATGAGACCCAGACAGATGAACTTGTGAATATTGATCGTCTCATGGAGTTCAAGAATAAATTGGCGAGGTATGATGCAACTGTGATGGAGAGATACAAGGAGAAGATTGAGTCAGGCACGTTGGACTGTGCGTTGTGTGAAGATCAGATCGACTACTTGACGGAGGACAAGTTCCCGTTAATCAGCGTATGTCCGCATTGCAAAGGCGTTTCGCACTTACATTGCCTGGCCCAGGTGTTTAGAGAGGAGAGCAAGGAGTTGGATTACACCCAGTCTGTGAAGCAGATCCCAGATACATCCTTGATCCCAAAGAAAGGTGTATGTCCACATTGTGAGAGGGTCTTGATCTGGTCAACGGTCGTGAGGTACTCCACAAGGGCCAAGAGTGAGTTTGGATTACAAGTTGATGTTGCTAAGGAAGCCGGGAATGATCCAGTGTTAGATGACGATCTACCGCTCACGCAAATCGAGTCACAGATTTAATCAAGGTATTAAAATATAAGGGTTGTGTGCATACTTGTCTACTGATAGTCTCGCAGATGGAGATTGGCTTAGTCAGTAGAGTTTGTAACCCTCCCAGCCTTAGTGAACTGAACAGCCTGAGCCTTCTGGAACAAGGCATCCTTCTCCTCCTCGGAAAGCTCCTGTTTGTTCTTACCCTTGATCCAGTACATTGGGTTCAAGTGTCTGAGCTTCAAGTTCTTAGTGAATGGCAAGTGGCCCTTCTTCTCCTCAAACATCATCAGACCGAGGACGATCATCAAAGCCAACCAATACAAGTTGTAAGCAAGCATGGAACCAATGTATCCAGTGTTCTGCCATCCCAAGATGGCGTTGAAGATGTCCCAACCGTTGTCCAACTCTGGGTTGCAGCAGTTAACGTGATAGACGGACTTTGTAATGTCGTAGGACCCGTTACCAGAACCCGACTCAGAGGCATCGCCACCGGTAGCCTTGTTGAAGGCGTAGTTCTCAAAGTACCAAACACCTCTGGAGAAGAGGCCAGCAGAGATGAGGTAGAGCAAACAGGTGGAGACAACGAGGAAGAACTGCATACGGGAGGCAGATGTACCCTTGTACAAAAAGACACCGACAAGAGCACCGGCGACAAGACCCACAAAGACTGGGAGCGGGTAGGAAGTTGCAGCGGCACCGGCAGTGGTGACACCAGCACCAGCGACAAAGATAACAGCCTCAAGACCCTCTCTCAACACGGTGATGAATGGCAACAGGAACATGGCGTACTTCTTGGAGAGGTAGGAGATGTTGAATCTGCCCCACTTGTCGCTTGGTGGCTCAGTGAAGGATTTGGCAATCTTGACTCTCCATTTGTCCTTCATCTTGTTCACTCTGAGCATAGCAACACCCATGACGGAGATCATGCCGGAGGCAATGACACAGAAGATACCTTCCCACATGTCCTCCATGGTACCAAAGATATCGTTACCCTTAGCATAGTAGACACCAATGATGGCACCACCAATCACCAGACAGATGAAGAAGCCCGCGACCGTGCCTAACCAGACTTGGAGACGGAGCTTCTTGTAGAGCTGGGGCTGCTTCTCGGCACAGGTCTGCTTGAGGAAAGAGAGCAGCACGGACAGAACGATGACTGCCTCCAGACACTCTCTGAACACAACGAAGAAGACCGCGACGTTGAAGACCTTCTCGGAGCTAACCATTGTCGTAGTGGTATAACGTACTGCAGCCAAGAAAAGGCATGGGGCAGCGGCGGGCCTAGGGAAGCGGGCCCTCCAGTTTATATCCCCAACGCTGGGAGAGCAGCCAGGAGGGGCCAGGCCGCACCCAAAGCGCACCCAGAACACAGCTACAGCAGATCGCCCGGTGTCCCGTGGCCCAACCTTATTTTTTATGCCACGGCGCTGCAGGCTGTCTGAGATACGCCGCCCGTGATTGGCCCCGCGGTGGAGGACGCGGGTGTCCTTGGGTGAAAGCCCGCTCAAAAGTCCGTCCGCCCAAATGTCCGCCGGGCCGCCGCTCCCGCCGTTTCACTGGGCACGCGCCGCCAGCAATGTCCGCTGCTGCTGTTCTGGTCCTATTGGCTGGTGAGTGGCTTCTAGCACCTTGGTGGGCTCTAGTGCGGATCTCTCCAGGCAGCCCTGTGCCCTGTGTGGTCGGGCCTCCCTCCCCTCATCCGTCCTTTTGACTGTACGGGCGACCGCGGACGAGACCGTACATAGGTGCGCCTCTCTTATGCAAGTCCAGCCGTTGATCATCAGTCGTCGACCTGATTTTATCAGATGAGGCTTGGGTGCTGGGTACGGAGACTACACGGATACGGAGGAGCCATTTGAGCTTCTGCACTAGTCATTCCTGACTCGGGAAAAGTCTAATTAGGGTACACGGGGAGGCCCCCTGCAGTCAGTCAATCACACTGGGCCATCTTCACCAAGTAGTTGTTATGGTTGTCCAATATGTCATAGGAGACAATGTTAGTGAGGTCCAGCGGTTCACTGTCATCCTCGTCGTTGTTAGCCGGACCTTTGTACACCACCTCGTCGATCGTCTGCTGCAGGACGTTGGTGGTCAGCTCGAATTGGAGACCGGCGTTAGCATAGTTCGACCCCGGTGGGAGACGAGGGACGATGTCGTTGGCGCTGAACAATCTCGTAAACGATCGTCGGTGCCAAACACAGCGTCAATGTACTTGTTGTAAGCCTGATTACCCTGCTTCAAAGCGGCCAGCGTCACCACCATAGGGTTGTAGCCTCGCAACTGGAAGTCGAGGCCGGCAAGCGCAGCGTAGCCACCACCCAGAGAGTGACCAGTGACAACCAAGTTGTATCCCTGCTTCAAGTAAGGAGTGGAAGCCTCCAGCACATCATCCATGAACGTGACATAGGCAGCGTAGAGACCACAGTGCACCATACAATCCTCGCAGCTCCCTGTGTCACCGTTCTCTTTGATCGTATCGTTGGTGGCCTTGTTCGAAGTCTGCTTGTTCAAATCGTTGGCACTGAATCCAGAACTGAAGTATGGAGCGTACTGACACTCAACGAAGATGACATCTGTGATCCAGTCAGCGAGAGATTCGGACCCTCTGAAAGCGACAATCAGCGTCTGGTTCTGGTGATCCGCGGCAACAAAAGCCGTACCGCTGTACTCTCGCTCAGAAATATCTGGTCTGATGGAGGCAACAATCTCAATTCCGCCATTCTCTGTACAGAAGATGTCAGAAGAACACTCAGTGGCAAAAGTTCCAACTCCAAACTCAGCGTCGTTCATGCAGTATGCCACTTTGGAGAACTCTGCCACCTCGATGAGCTGTTGGTACTGTACCTCTGAGGTGGCAGCCACAAGAGGGACGAGGGAAACAGCGACTGTGAGCAGCTGGTGGTTGATCTTCATCACGGCAGTTGACGTTGTAGCAAAAGCTCAGAGACTCATTTGATGGAGCGAAGAGTGGGACGGTCAATCCCATTTATACCCACTCTCCTGGATCTGAAACAACGCCCGACAACGCCACAAGGGGACGACATCCACCAGAGCCACACCTACTATGTCCTTTAGCCGTCCAACAGCACGTTCTCAAAGGCCAATTCGTCCTTGGATCAGCGTCTTCGAGGCAAACCTTAGGCCGGGAATCGAAACAACATCCGGGTCGGCACGCAGGAAAAAAGTGCCACCCAGCCGTGTGGGGAGTCCGGACGCTCCCCGGTGATCCAGCTACTGCAGCTCGACTACCACTTTGGGTAAGAGAAGTTCTGTGATTCCGATGAAGTGATGCGTTGTCCCTGCTACAACGAGCCTGGTGAAATTGAAATTTCGGTACTGTTTGTGGGGGAAGCTTATGCGCACTGGTTAAACCTCGGCAGAGCGAGCTGCACTGCGTCCGGGGTCTGTCGTCCCTCAACGGTTTGAGCCTAATCGAGCAGGGAGAAGGTGGTCAGCTCAAACTACAAAATCATAGATGTGTATGTGTATCTCTTCCACATCTCTCATGGGCACCCTGTGAGCCTGAGGAGTAGACAACGCTGAACGTTTCAGGATCCTTCCCCGAACTCCACGCACAAATCCGACATCCCTCGGTAACACCGCGCTACAATTACGCCATTACAACAGGAAGTACGGCCGTAGTTACTGAATTAGACCTGAGATCGCACATCTAGAAAGCACCAAGGCCTGTCTTGTTCCCTTAACGGACATGTGCAACGCCAGTTGACTCACAACATGGAGATCCCCACGCGGCATAGTCATGATGACCAGTGACTCTTTCTCTGGGACAGATCTCGCTACTCAGAGAGAGGGCGGGTCATGCCGAGGTACACGTTGGCATCCAGCTGCATATGACGACACGCCTTACTCCAATCCGCCAGCGAGGAGGATGTCCAGAACTTCCTGTCTCCGGAGCTTGTATGTGTCTGGATCGTTGTTCAACCTTGCCTGGTAAAATTGGAGGAGGAACTTGATCTGTTCGGTGGTCTTCACGTTGATGCTGTTCTGATCCAGAATCCCATAAAGGTCTGTAATTGTTCGTACAAGTTTGTGGATGATGTGTTCGTTGGAGATGAGTTGTTCAAATCCCTTCCACTCCTTCTCTCTGGACTTGTTGATCTCGTCGGTGAGCTCCTTCAATGTGCTAAGGCATATCTTATCCTCCTCATCCTTGAGTGCACGAGTTGCATTCAGGACTTTGCTGATGGCTTCTTCATATTCCGCACTCACTTTGGCGGCTTCTCTGTTGTATGCCTTTGTCTCAGCGAGCACTTTCTTCAACCTCTTGTTCTGCATATCCATCTGTTCACGGATAGACTTCGGACTCTCATTGTCCAAGCCAGCATTATCATCTGGGTATTGACTGAGAAAGGCATTGAGTCTCTCGATCACCACTTGGTTGTCTGCAGAGCCGCTGTTCAACTTCTGTGTCAACCTGTCCACCGCTGACACGGCCTTGCTCTTGAGGATGGTTCCCCGCACTGACACCTCTTTGAGATCACTGATAACCTTCTCAAGGTGCTCGAGGTTCTCTGACTGTGGGATGTAGTTGTCTGAAACGGCCATAGCTAATCGCTCTGTGGATTGAAATGATGGTTCTGCTTCGGTTCAACCCGCTTGATCGTGTCTCAAGCCCCTTGTCACATTTTCGCGCTTTCTGCTGCGCTTACCAAAAATCCTGAAAAGTAAACAAACCGGGAAAAGTAAACAAACTTTTGGGCGGCTAACCTTAGGAACACCCCCACCACCAGAGCTCACCAGTAACAATGACAACGGACACAGCACAAATTACAGAGCATATTCGTGCCATCAGCAGTGAAAAGAATGCTACCTTGATCGCACACTCCCGCGAGGAGCTCTACCGACTCCTTCGTGACTACTCTCCAGATACGCCAGAGAATATCCACCCTGAGGCCTTGAACAACGTCATCGACTCGTATATGGAGCACTTTGACAAGTTGAGATTTGTGTTCGTCGAGGGAGATGCCAAAGAGCGGTTTTTCCGCTTCATCCTTGAACAGACAGACATGAATCTCACCAAGGAGGATGTTGAGAGCGCCCACAAGGAGGCCGAGATGAAGAAGACTGGTTTGGAGAAGAAGAAGACGGATATCGACGCCGTGGCACACACTGTTGAAGAGCAAGCCATTACCAACGATAAATTGATGCAGGCCATTGATGAGAAGACTGAGCGCGTTTCCGTTGCTGCACAGTTGTTGGAGGAGAAGAGAGCCAAGATCGCCGCCCTCAAGCAGGAGTTACAAGCAAAGAAAAGAGTGGACCCATCGTTGTCACAGCTCCAGCAAATGGATCTCTCGAAGTATGGCGGCCGCTCTCTCAGCACCGTTAGAGACGTGCGCTCGCTCCTCGAGTCAGTCAACTCACAACAATCCGCCACTCGCTCTAAAACACTTCGTTTGGAGAAGGACAAATTGGATCATGAAGACCGCATACAAAGAGAACAGGCACGTTTGCAGAGTCTGAATAAGAGAAAGGAGCAGTTGGAGAACGCTATCGAAAGCATGAAGCGACTGGACGGTGACGACAGCGAGAAGAGACAAGAGATTCAAGCCAACGATGAGAAACTTCTGCTCTTGATGAAAGTTTGGACAGAGTTCACGAGTGTTTCCTCGCTGAATGTCGAGGACAACGTGATCACCATGAAATTTGCCGATTTTCCAGGCGCTGACATTGAGATCAATATGAAAGATACAAGGCTCATCAGAAGTGTGACTGTGAATGGAGAGGAGATTTCAAAGGAGATTATACAGTTATCAAACAGGGATACCACTCCTCTCCGCCTGTGTTCCAAGATGATTTATGACTACCTCCAACAACTACAGTGAGTGGGATTAGCTATGCAATGAGACATGTGTGGGGGTATTAAGGAGTCTATGAATGGCTGCACAGTATGAGGGGTGATTAGCAAATAAATAATCGGTCTGGGTCCATGATGAACATCTTCGTAAGCAAAAATAAAGCAATGAGAATCGTAACGTATCGTAGCAAGAATTGTGAGGGCAGAATATCAGTTCTTCGTCAAAGAATCTCTGAGCTTCCGTTTGGACTTTTCATCAAGGGTGAAAGAACCTTTTCTACCCCATCCCGTAGGTTGTCTTCTGAGGAAGGCACCAACGGACCCGAGGTATCCCTCATGTCTGAGGAAGTAGGCCTTCTTGACACCTTGAGACCAGAAATTGATGGCGTATGATAACGTGTGCATGGTCTGTGGATGACCACGGATGTATGATCCTCCGAAGTAGATGTGTTGCAAATCGTGCACTTTGGCTTGGAGGTATGCAATTTGGCCAATGTTGTTGGAAATGGCATAGAGTAGCGATCTGCTGATATCTTCTTGCTTGAAGCTGTCCTTTCGGCTCACATTGTCTGCTCCGTATTTCTTCTTGAACACCTTGCCGAAACTCGAGGCGATTGTGCTGGCTTTGAGTCCGATTTTGTTGTAGTCTGTGCCGTAGATGTCACCGACAAGCATATCAACGTTGGTGTTATCACCTTGGGCAGCATTCTCAAGCATCTCATCGTAGGAGTTTGCATCCGTGAGTAAAGAGAGAAGACCCCAAAGTGTACCACCACCGAGAGAGGACCCGCCAACTCTGACGAAGTTGGATGGACCGATGACTTTCACCATGGAGACACCGGAGCCGATGTTGACAAGAAGGTATGGGTAGATGTCTGTACGAGCCTCGACAAACTCCATAGGGTTCTGCTCGGTGTACATAAACACCTCGTTTGGGATCTCCGTAATGAAGAAGTCCAAGCCAGCAATCAAACATTCCATCTCATCCTCCTTGGTGACTTCAACGTTCAACTCCTCTTTCAATCTGTCATAGAACTTGACGCTTCCACCACCAGTGGCCATGATATGCACCTTCTTGTTGTAGAACTTGATGAGTTTGGCGATGAATTCGATGAAGTCGTCGATACGCTCCGTCTCAATCTTGTAGAAGTTCAAGCGGCCACCGCGCATTGGGTCGAGCGACATTGCGCTCGCACTCTCATCTCCGGAATCTGAGTCTGAGCTGTAGTTGATGCGCTTGTTTATCTGTGGGCCCAAGTCCTCCTGCGAGTTGGAAATGCTCTCATTCGATGTGAAGTAAACGATTTTGGCTAGCGAGCCTCCAATGTCCACGGCGATGTGCGAGATGTCGTGTGTTTGGAAAGGGAGGGCGATGTCGTTTGTCTCTGGGATGGACTCCTCGTCTTCGTACTGTACGTCGTCCACGATGAATGCGCCCGTGACGTTTATCTGGATGGATCCTGGGTTGTGTATCGTCGAGTCCAGCTCCCCCAGTGAGGGGGAATGCGGTAGGGAATGGGCGCTCATTGTGTCGACTTTGGTGGTCGTGTGTGCGGGTGCGGGGCCAGAGATCTATGTGCAGGGCAACGAGAGGGCGAGCAGCAGCGGTGGAGGGCGGTGTCCGTGCTAGGAGATGGCACGTGGCGGTGGTACTTGTGAAGGAGGGAGAGAATGAATGAATGGCGGGTTGAGCGAGCGATAGTGGATTGTGGGGGCGGTGAGTGCTGCTCAATCGAAGTTGATCACGACTTCCAGCGCCAACCTCCGCTCGAAATTGTTGGAACTTTCCAGCGGACCGGCCGGTTTTTTTTCCTAGGCGGAGCCCTGCCGTCATCGTTTTGTTGGACGCGGCCGGATGCGGTAATTTTCGCGGTGCTCATCTCGTACCCGGTGCCTGGCGTCATATGTTGCCATCGCTTTGTGTCTGTTGATGCTGGTGATCTCGGTGGTGTGTTTGGTAGCAGTGTAGCAATTGATCATGGAAAGATTCGATTTGCCTGACAACTTCAGCCAACTGGTTGAGGAGAAGTACAAGGCTGGCCTTGCCAGCGGAGATGTCGTCTTTTCAGAATCTACGTCCGAGTACCTGGAGGCTGACGACACGCAGTTCGTGATCACATTTGCTGAGAGTCTGGCTAAGAAGCCAACCCAGGAGGATGCTCCGGAGCAGATCAAACGTCCAAAGGACTTCAACCCCTTTGAGAACCCAGAGCCGGAACTCACAGTTCTTGCTGACTATGCCGGCGAGTACAACATCCTCCTGAACAAGTTCCCAGTGACAGCAAACCACATTTTGCTCACCACCAAGTCATTCAAGTCACAAACCTCCCCATTGACACCTTTCGACCTTATTGCATCCATGAAGATTCTCGGCAAGCTCGAGGCTTCCTCAACGAAGGGCGAGAAGTTCTTTGGTTTCTACAACTGTGGAGAGGCATCCGGTGCCTCGCAGCCACACAAGCATCTCCAGTTCCTCAAGTATCCGGACAACTTCACACCATTCCCATCCTCGATTGTGGCTGGTGAGGAGCCATTCATTGCCACATCCAAGACAGAACCACTCCAGAACAAACAACTCCCATTTGCACACTTTGTCCTCCCACTCCCAAGAGACGAGGCTAAGCTCTACGACGAGGACTACATGGCTTTGGCATTCTCCTCGCTCCTCCAAAGAGCACTCACCATCCTCAGAGACACTGGAAAGCCAGTGGCTTACAATGTTGTCTTCACAAGAAAATGGCTTCTTGTTGTTCCAAGATCTGAGCCATACTACAAGGGGAAGTTGGGCATCAACTCTGCTGGTTACACAGGGTTGATCCTTGCTAAAAACCAGGAGTTGAAGGATCTGATCAAGGAGGACGGACCTATGCAGATCCTTGCTGCTTGTGGGTTCCCAAGCACTGCTGGTGAGCAGACGGATGAGTATCACTACTGACTTATGTTTGGAGTACGAATGCATGTCTAAATCTTCAATCAGATCCGGCGTATCTAGATCTTGCTCTCAGCTTGGGACCGTTGAGGTAGAACAGCACCGGGATGGAAACCATCAGTAGAGAGATACTTCCGAGCAGAGTGGACCCCCAAGCCACAGGGAATCTCTCGTTTTTCAAGTTTTTGAACAATGCCTTACCAAACAAAGGGAACGACCCGGCAGCAATACTTCTCACCAGCGAGTTTGAGGCGAATGCGGAGGCGACGTATCTCGGGAAGGACATACCCACGTAAGCCAAAAGACTCTGGAAGAGCATGATACAGCTGACACTGTAGACGGCAGCCCCAATCATCGGGACAATCCAGTGGATGTCCTTGGCAGCAGTCCACCCAAGGATGAACATCCCCGAGGGCATGAAGAGACTCCCAACAATGGCTGATGGCAAGAACATCTCAGGCGTGATCACATCGTCGCCCTGGAGGATGCGCTTGGAGTAGTTGTGCCAGATCACCGTAGTGTAGAGCAACCATCCAAAGATTGTGCCGACAAGTAGGGACATGTAGGACACACCCAGTGGCATTGTGGAGAACCCGTACAAATCACCAAAGACGAGTGGGAAGGATTCGTACCAGATGTAGCAGACACCATAGATCAGTGCCGTGTATAAGTTTATCAGTACCAACACGGGCTCTTGGAACCCAATGGCGATCGGTCTCCAGAGAATCTCACGGATGTTCTCGCTGTCCTTCCTGGTCACATCGATGTTTGGATTTCCAGTAACCCGTCTCAACCTTATCGCCTTCCTGTAGAGGATCGTAGGGCCGTACGTCTCCGGTACCAACGTGAAGAACACAACGAACAACACTCCTGAGAATATCAAAAGGAACCAACAGGACCATCTCCAATCATGGGTTTTCACCTCGAAGATGGCACCAAAGAGCGGACCGGTATCCATCCCCAAGTATGCACCAATGCCCCACGCAACCATCACCAGTGGAACATATGGCGGCGTGAACATATCAGCAAACGAGGCACCACCTGTAGCGGCCACAGGTGAGATCATGAGTCCACTGAGGAATCTGAGGATGCAGAACCCTGCAATGTTCGTGGCCAACGCGCTCGGGATCTGAAGTAGAGCAAAGAGCAACAATGAACCTGCATAAAACACGTTTCTCCCTAGATGTGCGTGCTCGGACAATGGTGAGAATATCATGGGTCCGACTGCGTATCCAATGACGTAGAGTGTCAAGGGGAGAAGTGCGACCGTCTCGGAGATGCTGAACTCCTCCATGAGTTGTTCCTTCGATGTGGCGTACGCGACGGAACCAATGTAGAGCAACGCCTGGAGCAAAGTGGTTGATACCCCGACAACGGCCTTCATCGTCCATGGCCAGTTGTGCGGGTCTTCGGGATCGAGCGGACCTTCAAAGTTTACCACTGTGTTGGCTGTTGTGCCGACTTTCAAGTCGTCCGAGGAGCTTGACATCGAGGGGGTGAAGGGGAAGTACTTGTCATCTGGGATGTAGCTGGCGTGGTCTTCGGGGTATTTGAGGATGCGGCCGTGGCTGAGTGTGTAGAGGGTGTTTCCGAGGACGCTGTTCTGGAAAAGGCGTTTGATGAGGTGTGGCATGGGATGGTGGAGGGAAATATGGGAGATCTTGAGGTAAAAGAGACCAAGGGTAACAGATTGCGGGAAGACAGTCTCTTATAGACCATATGTGGCACTTGTGCCCTCCTGTCCTCTCGGTGGTACAGACGTCATTGTATGAATTTGCTTTTGCTCCTTATGTGGTGGTTAGATTGGCCCCTATCATTTTTGTTTGCGTTGAGCTCATCGCCGTGGTGCCTTCCCGCAGGGTTCATTATACAGCTGGGATCCCGGGTGGGTGCAGGAACATGGCGACTATCAAAACGCTAACGCCTCATGGGTGGAGGTGTCGGTGGCTGGAGTGGTCGCTGGGCGCTGTGATGGTGGGTGTGGGTGGTGGTCTCAGGTCCGGTGCTTTTGTCCCAGAACGGCAACCGGCTTTTTTCCCGCTGGCGTTGGCGGTGGAGCGAAAACAAAGCCGGCCCCGCCGCTGTGTCAAGCCGAGAGCAAAACCCCCTCGCAGCGTCATCAATTTGCTCCAAACAGTGAAGACGGCGTTAGATCTACACCAAGCCCCCAGCACCCAGTCCCACGATGTCCACCTCCGCATCCACGCCCACTAAACAGCCACCCAAAATCAACACGCAGCATTGGTCCGCTAATCACGGCTCCGTCATGAACCCCTACTACCCCGTGCAGACCTCGCTAAAGTCGCCCATCTGCGCCGTGTTCCTGGCCCATTTCAACGTACACACGGGCTACGAGCTCCAGTGGAGCAGGGCCATCGATGGTGTCTCTCTCAAAGGCATCGAGTACAAAGCCCTGCCCTCTGGGTTGCATGCCGTTGAACGTGACGTTATCTCGTTTGTCCACGGAGATGATGACGATTCCTTGTTATACGGTGTCTCGGTCTACCACCAGAACCTGACACAATCAATCAGCGAAGATAGGGAGACAGTGAAGATGTACTCACTCGGTGTGCTTGTTGACCCGTCCAAGCCGAGAAGCGTGGTGAATTGGAAGCCATCGACATACTCGTGTGGGTTGGAGTACATTGAGCAACTGGACACGTTGTTGTCGCAGTGGGATGAATCACAAGGGTTTGCCGTCTTTGAACGGTTCTTCGAAGAGCACTCGAACGATCTCAAAACATTACAATCTCCAAGAACACCGAAGACACCAACGAAAAAGAAACCAACGCCACACCACCATTACCTCTTGAAGCTGGATAAACTTCTCGAGACACTAGGCCCACTGATATTCAGGGTGTGGAGATCATGTTTATTGAGAGAGCGTGTCTTGCTCTTTGATGCTGAATCTGTGGAGTTGAGCTGTGCATTTGCTTACTGCCTTTCCATCATCTCCACCATTCCTCACGAGATTTACGAGGAGGATACAGACAAGAAGTCACTGCATTACATTCAACCTCTCTATTCGCTGGGAGTGAACGACATTGATTGGCTCTCAAAGAAAAGTTCTGGTGGGTTTATCGGATGCTCCACGGATGAGATTTTGATGTTCAAGACGAAGTTGTACGACGTTGCAGTGAGATTGGACAGACCCGAAGTGCTCCCAGCCGAGGCCAGTGTCCCTGGCGTGACCAACGTTCCCGCACTCAAGGCCACACAGAGGGACCTGAAGCGGTTCAAGATCCTTGCGAGAGAGTTTGATTTACAGAAGGGTGATGCCAAAGGTGAGACGACGCCCGCTTGGTGGATTGAGTGCGCTGAGCCTGTTTCTTGGAGGCAGATGGCTTGGAGTGGGATGTATTGGTGGGCGTCTGCTGGTGAGAAGGAGAAGATGGAAGAGGAGCAAGATAATGAGGGTGTGAGCGAACTGGCCGATGTCAATAGCGATGATGTTGAGAGAGCGCTGTTCATCGTTGGATACTTCCAGAGCATCACCCGCAGAATGTTCAGATCGTTGATGGAGATCATTGCAGATACAGATGACGACGAGGTTGCCACTGTGGAGTTTGCAGATATCACGGAGATGGGTCTGGATCCGTACTCCAAGGAAGATTCTGAATTCCTTGTTAAGTTTGCCAAAGTGTGGTGGTCCAGAGATGTCAAGATTGGTGGGACGCTATCTAATTTGTGTTGTCTTTGAGCAAATTATTTAGAAACGAATATTCATGTTAATTTTTTCTCTTTTATCGTGTCATGTTAGTGTACATAGAAAACTGGGAAAGGTCATAACAAAAGCCAGAGTGCACTGCCCACCAACGAGGCACCAATGACAACTGTGATGATGGCTGCACCAGCCTTATCACCGCCGTCAATCTCCAATGGAGACAAGTTAGTACTCGATGTGTAAGTACCAGCTGCACCATCACCGATGGAAGTACCACATGTGAAGTTGGAGCATGGGGCCGGTCTGTCTCTGATTCTGAGGTTCTGCATCACTTCGAGAGCAGCCATCTGTTCTCCGAGACCGTAGTAACCGTCCCATCCAGAGTGCCACCAGTTCAAACCACATGTGTGGCCATCTGTACCACCAGAGCAAGAGTTGGAAGCTGCTCTTGCTGATGCCTCGAGGAGTGTGTAGATGGTCTCGTAAGTCTCTGGAAGCATGTAAGCGGTCAATCCCAAGAATCTGGAGAAGTAGGCCTTGAACGATCTCTGATCGGTGTTACAGTTGTCCGAATTCTGACAAGCAGCCTCGTACATCACGGAGTTGTTGAAGAACACAGAAGAACTCTGCAAGTATCTCAAAGTTCTGTTCCTCCACTTCTCCTCCTGAGTGAAGTTCCAGAGGTATGCGGAACCGGCCATCATCAACCCTTGGTTATAAGTCCACTGCAACTTGGTCAAGTCAGTACAGTTGCCGTCATCGCCAATCTCGGCACCATCATAGACAAAGTACCACGTACTCTCCAAGATCAGGCCTGTCTCCGCCATCCAATCGTGGACCTTGTCACACCACTCCACATATGTGGTGTTACCGGTGTATCTGGCCAATCTGGCACCAATGTGGAACAGACATCCGTTCGACACAGCGTTCTTGTAGTCGTAACCGGAGTTCCACTCGAAAATCTGCCATCTGAGTCCACCACCACAGTTATCCGAGTCCCATCTCGAGGCCATGGTGTTGAACACAGCCTGTGCCAAGGCGAGCCACTGTGGCTGGTCGGAAGGAGGGTTAGGGAAGTTGCGCTCAGCAGCAGCCATCACTGCAATACCCCAGAACCCTTGGTCATCGTTACCCTCTGTCGTGGACTGGTTGAGTGGAACGTAGTCCCAGTCATCGCCAACTTGGGCGAGCAAGGCGTCGTAAGTGGTGTTCATGTACGTGTCGTTCTCCATGTAGTACCAGAAGTCGATCAGGGACCCCCAGGCACCACCGGCCTCCCACCAGTAGTATGGGTCCGTGAACATACCGACCGTACCTCCGTACTTGTCTCCGGCATAGTAGTCCATCAAGCCGTCTGCAATGACGCCCGTCACGCTCTTCAAACTGTCCAGGTCGTCCGGAGTGAGCCAGATCGCGTGCACCGCGAGCGGCAGCAGACAGAACAGCAGGCTCTTCATCGTTGCGTTGGTGGCCTGTGGGTTGTCTGTTGAAGGGGGGGGGGGGAAGGGCTTGCGCCTATTAATAGAGGAGGGTGTGCCCCTCGTCTGACAGGAGCGGGAAAAGAAGGCGAACCCTCGCGGAGGCCACGGGCGCGCGACTGATCCGTTTGGCGCAGAATGGCGTAGTGCACGCGCCTTGGCTGGGGAGTGTTTTGCGCCAATTTGCGCAGCTTGGCACTTTCGTCGCCGAATACGGAAACGGTGATGGCACCAGTGGCGAAAAAAAGGCAAAGCACAAATTTCGGAGGAGCCTTGAACTGCTCGAGTGTGTTAGAAAGAGCCCCCAACCACACAGCGATGTCCGAGAGAAAAGTCATAAACAAGTACTACCCGCCAGACTTTGACCCGTCGCAGATCACCAAGAAGAAGAAGAAGGTGAAAACGGGCGCCAACTCTCTCCCAACGGTGCGTTTGATGACGCCTTTCTCTCTCAAGTGCACAAACTGCAACGAGTACATCTCCAAATCACGAAAGTTCAATGCTCGCAAGGAAGTAACGGACCAGACCTATCTGGGTATGAAGATCATCCGGTTCCATATCAAGTGTCCCCGTTGTGCCAGTGAGATCATCTTCAGAACTGATTACAAGACTTCGGACTACATCCTGGAGTTTGGTGCACAGAGGAACTACGACAAGTCTGTGGCCACAGAACAGAAGGAGGAGACACTTGAAGAGACGCTGGCGAGACTTGAGAGGGAGGAGAAAGAAGAGCGTGCACAGAAGTTGAAAGAGGAGAGCAAGAAGACGACAGTGGAGGAACTAGAGGCCAAGCTCGATGAGATTAGAAAACAACAAGACATGCACGAGGAACTCGAAGAACTGAAAGAGAGAAATATCAGACTTGAGGCAGCCAAAAAGCAGCTACACACGAAGGCTATCATCGAGGATGAAGAAGAGGATGAATTGAACAGTGAGGACGAACGACTCGCAGAAGAAGCCTTCTCCAAAGCCAAGCTCCCCACACCATCCACAGAACCTATACACAAGCCACAACCAGCACAGCCAATCCACAAGATCGTTAAGAAGAAGAAAAAAGTGAGCAAACTCGGCATCAAGCTCAAGTGAATAGTTTATTCACAACCGACACCAGTCTCTCCCGTGTGCAACCTGGTACCCACATAGACTCGGCTCCAGCCAGAGCCCGAGAAGGGCACTCATGACAATCCCACCAGAATCACTCATCGACGTGGCACCAAGCGAGAATTCCCTCTCGCTTTCAGAGATGGTCTCAATGATGAGCATGAACGTGTTGACGTACGCTGCGCCTCCCAGCAGGCCCTCATAGAACACAATGAACATGATGATGTACACCGAAGGGATGAAGTAGAACATGGACTGCATGATAAGGACAAAGAGGTTGACGAATTGTAAGATGGAAGGGATGTATAAGTTCCGCACACGAACCACTGATGCCGAGGATCGCGAGATGAACACGCCGAGCTGATACAGCGTTCCGTAGGTGACGTAGATGTCTCTGTACTTGTCAAACGGTGTGGACTCAATGGGGAACAGGAGTGTTGGTGAGACGGATTGGTTGATAAGGTATTCGGCGAAGTACACTGTCGAGAGTGGGATCATGAATGGGACAATGAGCTTCTTGAGACGTTGGAACGTGTTGTGCAGGTGTGAGGTTAGTGGAAGCTTTGGCGTTTCAGTGGGCGTACCCGTAGCTTCTTGAGCCTCTGCAACTGGCAACTCCTCATATTCAACCCCGGTCGAGTCACTTGGAGGTGGAAGCTTGAAGTAGTAGAGGAATCCGAGAGGGAAAACACTGAACATCAACAGAGTGGTCTTGACATCGACTTTCAGCACAGTGGTAAGCAGGAGGAATACGCCACTTCCGATCAGACCAGCACCTCCTGTACCAGAGCTCCATCCGTTCAAACTCGTCTCCTTGTAGAAATGCGTAAGCTGGAGAAATGTGATCTCACCGAGCCCTGAACTCAATGAGGCCAAGACAATCCCAAACAATTTCCAGTATAGCCCGCCAAATGTGACAAACATCATCCCCACCATGCTCAGACCAATAAGCGACACCACTCTCTTCGGATAAGGCACGACATGGAGGAAGAACGGGGCTGTGATCTTGATCGTGAACGATGGGACAATGTCCGCCAACAACACGGTCGCCTTGGGCACAAGCGGGCCCACGAGGTCCACCGCGGCAGAGAGAATCACCACGTACAGCACGTTGTTGAGCAGGCCAAAGACCCAGAACGAGGCGAAAATGGAGGAGATCTTCATCAGTTGGTCTGTGACTGACTAGCTGGAGGGAACTGCTGAAATGCTTGAGGGGAACGCGGACGTGTTTTGATCCCCGCGGAACTTATCTTACAGATGTTCGGGTGTTTATTGAGGCCTTATGAACCAAGCGCTGGTTAACGCTTGAGCGCCTCGAATCTCTTTCTCAGCGACTCAAAGTCCGTCTCCTCCTTCTTCTTCAGACCAGCGTCGCTGCTGCGTTTCTTGCGGGCAACTTGTGGTGCAACGTCGTCTGGAATCTTCACACTCGGAGCCGGGTTGTCCACCGTCTTCCCCGGTGGCCGCACTGTGATTGGCGAACTGTCGTGGGTGGTGTCCGGGACCCCAGTGAACGATGCCTTACGAGGGGTCTGTACTGCAATCTGCTCCTCCAACGTGGCCGGTTCTTCAACGACAATGGGTTTGCCCCCATCGTCTGAGTCTGAGTCTGAGTCTGCCTCTTCTGGCACATCGTCAAGTTCGCTGAATGGGACGTTGTAAGCCTTGGCAATCTCCTTCAAATATAACGAAACAAGTTCCGGAGTCGGGGCCTCGACAATGGTTCTCTTCATGATCTTCTCTGGGATTATCCCGCCGACGTTCTCAATGGCATCCTTCGCAAACTCTGCGCCAAACTTGTGCACCAACACGTCTCTAATAGTGCCCAATTCCTTGACATCAGTGTGTGGAGCACTGAATATGATCGTCTTCACGGCCTCTTCCAACCCAGGATCACACTCCTTCTTCTCCAAGAGTCCGATACGAGCCAATAATAGCTCGCAGTAGAGCTCGAGCATCTCCAAAAGCTCAATGTAGATATCCTCGCGGACAATGTTCTCCACTCTGATTCTTGCGCTCTCCTCCTTACCCAATGCAAGAAGTTCTGCCATCTGTGTGTCAAAGTTAGTATACGAACAACTCTGAAATGATGAAAAACTACTCACCTGTCTTCTTTGCTGCTTCGCCAACGCCGTCTTCTTGGTCTGTGTGAATCTCAGACGGCTGATCGCCATCTTAAGCGACACTTTGAGGCGTCCCTTGAAACTCTGTCAGTATAGTTCTGCGGGGATTAAGAGCAACAGTCGACGCACATGCGCAGAGATCTGGGGTGCCATTGCTGTGGGTCTTCCGAGGCTGTTTCCCTCGTTGATAACAGTCACCAGCCCACCCCTGTCAAGCGAGAAATTGGGCTGTGGCGCATTATCGAGAATTCGCGGGTGTTCGACTCCGCGGGGGAGCTCTCTCTAACACTGAGCTCGTTTACAATTCACATCACAATTCGTTACACAGACAGGTACTTATCCATGATCCGGTTCGAGAGCCTTGTGTTCCCGCTCTGGTTGTAGATCAGTACCAGGTTGTACGCCGTCTGTCTCTTCAGGTCCTCCTCGTCGTCCAAGTCGTCAAACTCTGTCAGCACCTTGTTGTAGTACTCCACAGCGATGCTCACCAGCCCCAAAAGATGGAACACACGACCAAAATTGTACAGCACTTCTTGTCTCTCCACGGGGCTTCTCAGCTCGTAGTACTCCATCAAGTACTTGAACCCCTGGAGCAACTCCATATGACGGTTCGTCGACGATCTCTGCATGGCTCTGTGGACATGCGCCAACCCGGTGAGGAAGCACACAATCGGCTCCTTTTTGTGGTTCTTGTAGATTCTGGTGAAGTACACCAGCGAGGGCACGTAAGATCTGTTCGTGAAGAGTAGGCAAGCGTAGATGTACATCAAGTACACGTTGTCCTGGCCCTTTGGATCCATTTCCTTGTTCACAATCGTCGCCATGCCCGCAATGTTCTTCCCTCCGAGCTTAAGTGAGTCGAACGCCTTGATCTGTCTGAGGAAGTACTTCTGATGGTTAATGGAGATGAAGTTCTCCGTGCAGAGCTTACCCGAAGGCTGGGCCAAGAGGAACAACTTGAGCAACTTCTTGTTGAACTGGCTCTGATTCAGCACAGCTCTCAACGATATCAGGATATCTCTCTGATCTCTTGTGCGTATCGAGATAGCGAGTTTCACCAAGTTCATCACCCTCTCGCGCTCTTTGTCATGGTAGAACACGTTGACGTTCTTGGCGTTGTCAATGATACTGTTAGCGTCGTGTGGATTGTCGAATCTTGCCACAGCCAATGCGTACTCCATGAACAGGTCAAACCACTGTTCGTACTTGACACCCTTGAATTCCTCCTTCGAAGTCAACTCGATCTTTTCCTCTTGCTTGGACGTGAACCCTTCGTACAGCTGTGAGATTCTCTCAATCTTCGCGTCAATGTCCATCTGAAGGCCCTTGGTACGCATGATGATACCTTTGAACTGTCTTGAACGATCACGTGGGAAGAAGTTCTTCACATTACAGAAGATCTCAATGAGTTCCGAGGCAAGCTGGATCCATGTCGACGCGGCAACTGGATCACCAGCCTCCATACCTGGACGGAGACGTTGTAGTCTGTTGTACTTGTCCACCACATTCTGTCTGATGCGTGCCTCACGTGCAGCCTTCTCAACATCACTGAGCTTGGAACCACGCTTTGGTGGTTTGATGGTGATGTTCTCGATCAACGCCTGGTCACCAACTGGGATTTGTGGCTTCGGCTTCTCCTCTGTAGGTTCTTCACTTGTGCTCTTCTTTCTCAGTTCGTTCACCTTCTCCAACAAAGCTTGTGACTCTTCAACCTCTTCCAAGTAGTACAAGATCTCCACGAGCGAAAGCATGATGTCCATGTTGTCCGGGTCCAGCGTTAGTGCAGAAGTGTAATGCTCCTTAGCTTCAGAATACTTCCCAAGTTCCGTACAACAACGAGCCAATGAGTTGTAGAGCTGTGCTGTGTGGAAGTCCTCCAGTTTGGTGAGAGGGGAGTAGAACTTGATAGCGTCACCAAATAGCTGGGCTTCTTCCAACTTCGAGGCTGCTTCAAAGAACAAATCCGCAGTCTCCGTGACGTCGTCATTCAATAAGAATTTGTAGTGTCTCAGGGCCTCATCCAGATCGTTCAAGTTCATTCTCAGAGACCCGAGCTTCACTCTGATGTCAATAGGCAACCTGTGAGATCTGGTCTTGTAAATGTCGTCCAAAGCCTCAAACTTGATGTTCTCGTACCGTCTCTCGTCAAACTCCGAGTCATCATGAGATTCCTCCCAAAAGTCCTCGTCCTCTCTGTGTTGGATCCAGCGGGCAATGTGTTTGATCGTCTTGATGGCAATAGCGTAGTTCTTCTGGTTCATGAACAGCTCTGTAAGAATGTTGAGAGAGGACCAGTCAAAGATTGGATACTCGTCTTCATCATCCGCCTCATCAGGTTCGTCGTCCTCCATCCCTTCCTCCAAAAGGCGTTCCTTGACGTTCTTCTCAAACACCTTCAAGTACATCGCAATGGCGTCGTTGACTCTGTTCAACTGGATGTAGATCAAGGCCAATTCACGAAGCACGATTCCCTCACGAGGATA
Organism: Petasospora rhodanensis; assembly: GCA_030569395.1. Taxonomy (NCBI): domain Eukaryota; kingdom Fungi; phylum Ascomycota; class Saccharomycetes; order Phaffomycetales; family Wickerhamomycetaceae; genus Petasospora; species Petasospora rhodanensis. Next base: position 38,638 of record JAJMKQ010000245.1, read on the forward strand.
CAGCTCTTGCAATCTCTGCAGATTCTCTGAAGCTCTGCCCATCTGTCCACTCTCTCGGTACAAGATGGCTCTTTCAAACAGAGTCTCAAACGTTCTGTAACCAGCGGAGATGGCACGTCCGTAACAGTAGAGAGCTTGTGTCGTGTGGCCCAACTCCTTACTGAGCTTGGCAACCTGAGCCCAAAATTCACCATCCAGTGGCTTGATGTGAGCTGCAAGAAACCACGCTGTACAACTCTTGTTCTTCAAGTTTTGAATCATGTAGATTTCACCCAGGGACTTGTAAGCGGGGAAGTTCTTCGGATCTCTCTTCACCACTTCCTGGTATCTCCTCTCTGCTTCCTCATACTGTCTGGAAACAAACGCGTCGTTACCCTTAGACAACAGTATTCTCACTTCTGGATCACTAACCTTATCAGGACGGATCGAAGTGAACTTTCTCTTGGCTCTTCTCTTGTTCTTGGTGCTGAAGTTGTTTGCCTCTCTGATGGCATCCATGAAGTCCTGTTCATCGTCATCCTCGTACCAATCCTGATCATCATCACTGAACGCCGCGAGCACCTCATCTTTTCTGCGTTTGTTCTTTGTGGGTTGTAAGACATGGCCATCCTCGTCTTCATCTTCGAATTCTGAGAAGGACAACAGTGCGTGGTCGGCTGGTTCGTCTTCCGGTGCACCACGGTAGGCGCCCATCAGCCCATCAACATCGATTTCATCGTAGATGGAGTCATCGTTTCCCTCTCCGGCCAATGCCGGATCGACTTCTGGTGGCAATGACATCCTCTCAGCAAGTTGCAAGTGTGTGCTGTGTCTCTGCTAAATTCTGGAAGTTACCTGGGAACAGAAAAGAGAAAACTAACAAGAAAGTAAACAAAGGCCAACCCACCCGTCAAAATCCGCGAACTCGTTTTATGCTCAGGGGCGCCCGCGTACATTTATCGCCACCAAACTGCTCTTCTCCCTGTCACTCTTGATTTGGTGGGCGGCTAAACCCAAAATCAGATTGAACCACAGTAACAATGGTACGTCCCATAATATTTGGCTTCTGACAACTACCAGCGTACTAACTCACCTCTCGCAGTTCTCCAGTTTCGGCGGCGGCTTCGGCATGCCGCAATTCGGCATCCCACAGAAGTTTGACCAGATGTTCAGATGCTATCCGGTGTCAATGATGCCCAAGAACGTCAAGAAGGAGGATGCCAACTTTGGTGGTAAGATCTTCCTCCCTCCAAGTGCCTTGAACAAACTCACAATGCTCCACATTCGTTATCCGATGCTCTTCCAGTTGACCAACGAGGAGAAGAACGTCAATACTTTCTCCGGTGTCTTGGAGTTTGTCGCAGAGGAGGGCCGTGTCTACTTGCCCCAGTGGATGATGAATACTCTCAAGGTGAAGCCGGGTGCTGTGCTAAGAGTTGCCAATGTTGATGTGCCATTGGGTGAGTTTGTCAAGATTGAGCCGCAGTCTGTTGACTTTTTGGAGATTTCTGACCCAAAGGCTGTGTTGGAGAACGTGTTGAGAAAGTTCTCTACTCTGACAGTGGGTGATATCATTGAGGTGAACTACAACAACCAGATTTACGGGATCAAAGTGCTCGAAGTGAAGCCAGACACAGAACATCACAGTATCTGTGTTGTGGAGACCGATTTGGAGACCGACTTTGCTCCACCAGTGGGGTACGTTGAGCCGGACTACTCCAAGATGAAGAGCTCAAGTACTACACCAGCCAACGCACCAACGTCTATTCCAAACACATTAGGCACAATGGCCAAATCCATTGACTTTGAGAAGTTGGCCAAGAGTGCCATCAAGCCAACCACACAGTTCCACGGTGAAGGCCAGTTACTCTCGGGTAAACAGCTCAAGGCTAAGCACAAACAACCAGAACTTCCACAGATTTCACTCGACAAGATTGTCTTTGAAGGTGAACCTGCACCATTGGTGTTACCTCCTGGTCAACTCTTCTTCGGGTTCCCAGTTGTACCGGTGAGAGATGAGTCCGGACAGACAACAGAGGACACGAGTGTACACTACCAAGGACAGGGTATGTCCTTACGACAGAGCAAGAAGAGAAAGGATGGCAAGAACCATGAATCCACAAAGCCAAAGGTGCACAGTCCTGAGGTGATTGAGATTGATTGAGTTCCTGGGGTATTTATTTTCTGGCTAATTTGAGATATGTCGTATGTCTTGAATTTGGGATGATGTACCTCTGTGTGAGTAGTAAGTGAACATCCAATGTAACTAGGAGGCATCAAGGGCGCGCTGTTCCGCGAGGATGTCTTCGAAAACGGCAGGGTTATGGTGGACAGGTCGATTACCCCAATCCCTCCCAGTGAACTGGCTCAACAACTCCTCATAAGGTGTCTCATCATTGAACAAGCCACAGTTTTGATTCTCTGGTCTCCTGATAGTTCGTAGACGCACGAGCCGAACTCTAACACTGCCCCAGCGGGTCGGCCCTTCTGCAAATTCCTCCATCTCAATTCCCAGAACCTCATTCAGAGTCCGTCTCAGTGCACCCTGTGCCCTCTCCCATATCAAAGGCGTTAGTTCTCTGGTATAGAGAGGCCCGGGGTCTGCTTCGTTGAAGATGACCAAACGGTGGGTGCCCGTGTCCTTACCACCCGCTGTGCTGCGTTTCAAGTGGATGTATGGATTCGTGTTGTTCTGATCACTGTTGTAGTGCACGGGACGTAGGCCAAAGTCGTTGAGCAACGATATCACTCTGTCCGTGTAGTCACAATAGCGATATCCCCCAAGCTCATCGTAACAAGTAAAGTCTCGAGAGTTTTTAAAGTGTAACCCAGGGTTTATGACGAGCTTGTCTACCGTGTCAGAGTACTCACGGCACAACAATAGCACAACAAGGGCTCTGGAGTTGGGGTGTGTCCAAGTTCTACCGGTTTCAGAGAAAGTGAGCTGGAAAAACCAGGGACATGTCTCCATAACGGCATCAGCAATCTCACAAAGTTCTTCCTTCGAGAGAATACCAGTTATGCAAACGTTATGCCAGCAAGAGATTCCTCTGGATTCGACAATGAGGGTAACGATACTCCTGATGAGACGGTCCAGGGCCACGCGGTTATCAAAGTATGTTTTGGTATTCTCGAGTAAAACGCCTTTGAACTGCTCCTGGTTTAGTGGGAGACCCACAAGAGCCAATGGGCACGTTCCTGCTGCGTTATTGTAAGGACTGGAAGAACGTTGAGCACGAAGTCCAATGTTGACAAAGTCACGTTGATCAGTCTCGAGGTAGTAGAGGACTGGATCCCCCTCGCGAGAATCTGGGAAGCCGATGCATTCTCTGAGGATAGATGAGATCGTGTCCTTATTGTGTGGATGCTCACTCATGGTGTGGATGTAGAGATCAAGTGCTCTAGGCTGTATGTACGCTGCACTCTGTGATCTGTGTGTACGTACACACCGCGTGATAGTGCCCGTACCAAAATTATATCGCCATTTACCCGGCCGAAGATCATTCCTGGTACGTGCCACACGTGGCCCCTCGTTTGGCTGCCTCGCCCGATGACGTTTGCTCTGGGATTTTCCTGGGCAAGAAAAAAAAAAAAAAAAAAAAAAAAAACGTTGGGCCAGGCGAGGGCCGGCTGGCCGGACGAAAACAAAAATTTGCCACTTCTTTTTATAACCCTTGTAGACGAGTGTTGTTTTGGAGCTTCTCTGTGCAATTGCAACAAATATCATACAAAATGTCCAAGGTTTTCTTCGAGGTTACTTCTGACGGTGAGTGTGGCTCTCTTGCGGTGCTTGATCTGTGTCAATTGAATGAGACTTGAGGTGTGGAGGGAGGGGGTCCCGGAGTTGGTGGTGGTGTGTCAACGTTTTTTGTGGGTGAATTGAGTGATTTGTCCTTTTGTGTTGGTGCCATTAGCGGTTTTGGCGGGTGTATGGGATGACCCCATGATCCTATGACACACCAATTGGCCTCTTCTCTCTGTACCCTGCCCGTTCTCTTTATTCCTTCATTCATGTCTCCCCATGCGAGCACCGCAAACTTTCTAAGCTTCAAGACAGGCATACTAACAACCCCAAACAGGTGCTCCACTCGGTAAGATCGTCTTCCAGCTCTACAACGACGTTGTCCCAAAGACTGCTGAGAACTTCAGAGCTTTGTGTACCGGTGAGAAGGGTTACGGTTACGAGGGTTCTCCATTCCACAGAGTTATCCCACAGTTCATGCTCCAGGGTGGTGACTTCACCCGTGGTAACGGTACCGGTGGTAAGTCCATCTACGGTGACCGTTTCCCAGACGAGAACTTCACCAAGAAGCACACCAGACCAGGTTTGCTCTCTATGGCTAACGCTGGTCCAAACACCAACGGTTCCCAGTTCTTCATCACCACCGTTGAGTGCCCATGGTTGGATGGTAAGCACGTTGTCTTCGGTGAGGTTATCGAGGGTATGGACGTTGTCAAGAAGATTGAGTCTCTTGGTTCCGGCTCTGGTGCCACCAAGACCAAGCTCATTGTCTCCAAGTCTGGTGAGTGCTAAATCGCCTGTCTAGGATTACTGAGTCGTCTTTGACTTTTTATACTCATACTTCTATGAATGGAACAAAAAAACTGACAGGATGGTTTTGTCCTGAGGATCGGATTGTCTTGTTAATTTTGTATTGTATTGTGCAGTTTGCACTTGATGAGCCGGAGATGTGCGTGCGCGCGGCCTTTTGTGTGGGGCAAGGGCCGACGAACGGGATTCACGGGATGTTGAAGTTGTGCCGTTTTTTCCCACAATCTAAAGCAGGACTGGCTCTTTCACCAGCAGCAAACTTACTCAACCTTCCGAATCATTCTGAGATGTCCTTCTACAGCTTGCGCCAGGCTGCTCGCAGTGCACAGAATACGCTGCTCGACCAACCGCACGAGCTCATCGCCATCAGAAACGCCACTACGACGGATACATGGGGGCCCTCCTCGGTGGAGCTCGATGCCGTTGTCAACGAGTGTTACACCAGCTCTCTCACACGGGTGGTGTTCCTACTGATGGAGAGGGCGAAGGAGTACTCGCAGGCTGGTCGACAGGCCGTGACGCGGAGGTCGTCGATGATGGAGCAACTCTACAAGTCTGCGGTGCACTATCTGAACTCCGGCTCTGAGTGGCGCATTGTGTACAAGTGCATGCGGGTCCTGGAGCATCTGATCGTGGTGTTTGGAGACGATGCTGTCCAACCTGCGATGGAGCACTTGACGAGTATAGAGAGGATCAGGGACCAGTATGAGTCGCTGAGGGAACAGGCCAATCAGACCACTGATGAGGAGACGATGACCACTGCTCAGCTACAACGTGTGGAGCAGATGACTATTGTGACGCAACAGGCGGACAGGGTTTGTAAGTTGATCAAGGACAAAGATTTCAGGGCCAAAGAGACAGAGCTGTCGATGAAAGTGATGGACAAAATTGGTGGTGTGGGGAACGATGCAGTTGTTGTCAAGCAGAAACCTAAGGACGGGCTGGCGTTTGAGAAGACGTTGGACAGACACAAACTCACGCATTCAAACATGAAGGCCGAGGCTAAGAACAAGATTGGCCACATCATACACACAAAGGAGAGACTCCCTGGTGTTTACACTCCCTTTGATGAGTACTCTTCGCACACAACCACTGCTGACTCTGTGTTTGACAGCGACGACGGTATGGTTGACGACGAGGGAAACGGTTTATGATAGATACGTCACATGCCAAAAACAAAATGACCTGATTCATGCATTCGTAGACAGCTCTTGAACACCTGTGTTCAACTCCTCCACATCGTCATCACCGGCAAGACCCTTCTCAAAGATCTCCTTACCGGTCATCTTACCACCGTGGTACAGCTTCTTACGCTTCTCAATTCTCTCATCGATGCCCATGTCCTTTCTGAACTTGAGTCTCCACTCGTTGAACGACTCCACTGTGACTTTTGTGCCGTAGAACTTCTTCTGCTCCTCTCTTTCCTTCGCGAGGAGCTCCTCATCGTGGATCTTTTGTCTCTCCTCAACCTTCTGCTCAAACTTCTGCTCGGCCATATCCTTTAGCGACGAGGCAAGGGCAAAGATCGAGGCCATGCCTACTTGCTCTTCGGCCTCCTCGTTCAGCTTCTGTGTGAACTCCTCAACATCCTCGTCTTCAAACTCCACAATCTCCTGGATCACGACGGGTCTATTGCTCTTATCCTCCTCCTCTTCCTCTTCGTCACTGTACTCGTCATACTCATCCTCCTCGGCTTCTCCCTCGATGAACTCGATGCTCAGGTTCGGAATCACCTCGGGGTATGTGTCAGGGTACTCGACGTGCAACACGGCGATGTGCTTCCTCTCGGAGGGCGTCTCGAGACTGAGCTGGATAGAGAAGTGTGTGTCGTCCTCGAGCTCGAGCTCGTCAGGGTAAATCGATTGCAGGATCTCGATCTCCTGCTGCTGTTCCTCCTTGTAGTCCATGGCTGGGTGGCTCTGTGTCTGGCCTTTCTGCTGGTGATTGTCTCCTCGTTGGAGAACAAAATTTATCCCTCCTGTACCCATCATCAACTTTTCGCGCGGGCCCTCAGCAAAAAAAATTCAGGCTGATGCTCATCTCACGATCCACAATCCACACACTTTAACACCCGCACAAACCACGTACGACCACCACACAAAGATGGATCTCTCACAGCTCATCGAGGCCACGAGGAAACTCATGGTCACCTCGCAGTTCAAGGACGCGCTGAAACTGCTCAAAAAGCACCGCACACAGTACGCATCCAACGTGCCCTTCCTACAGCTCCTGGGTGAGGTATACTTGGAGAACGGTAACGTTGAGAAGGCGTACACCTACTTGGAACAGGCCTGCCAGCTAGATGAAGAGGGCAAGGAGGGTGCAGAGAAGTTCCTGTACATGGGCCAGATTGTCGGTGGACAGCGTGGCCTGGAGCTGATTGATCACGGTATCGCCCTGCTCACTGCCAAGTTTGAAGAGACGAAGGATGCCTCGATCGTGAAGAAGTTGAACCAAGGGCTGTTTGCCGAGATTGAGATCTGGATGACCGATCTGTGTATGGAACCGGAGGCGGAGTCCAAGTGTAACGAGCTCATTGCACAGTCGCTGTCCCTTGATGAGTCCAACCCGGAGAGTTGGTCCCTGTTGGCCAGCATCAGAATCTCACAGCAGAGAATCGAGGAGGCCCAGGAGGCTGTGACGAAGAGTTGGGAGCTGTTTGAACAGAGAAAGACGCTGTTAGAAGAAGGCCAGGCAGGAGAAGAGGATGCCTCCTCGGAATATGTTGAGCTGATCCAGCCCTTGTTGCAACTCTCGAGATTTGCCATTGAACTGTCCCAGTATGAACTCGGTGCCGCTATTGCCTCCAACGTGAGAGACATTGACGAGGAGAACGCAGAGTCTTATTACCTCGAAGGTTTCTCACACTACCTCTACATCAAGAAGACACAGTACGACCAACAGATTGGTGAGTTTGACCCGGACAAATTCGAACAGTTTGCAGTGACAACCACCACTGGGTTTGAAGAGAATGCCAAATTGGCCAAGGCCGCTTTCGACACCGTGCTCAGATTGGCACAGTGTCATGACGACGTGATGGAGGAGATTGTGGCGCATACGCAGGAGTTGGCTAGCCAGTTGCAGAGCGTGGAGGTGGATAACGATGAGGATGAAAACATTAATGAGGATAATTGGGAAGGTATCATTGACAGCGATGACGAGTGAGAGGGGTATATAATGTTGAAAGACAAAGGAAAAATCGTTGTTATTGGCTTTTAGAGTACAAATTCATTTGTAAAACGTTTGGTGGTCTGGGCCAGCAAATGGGGAGAAAGTGTTCTTAAAGAAGTGTCAGCGTACAGAGAGGTAGTTGTTGGAAGTTATCGTATGCAAAGGAATGACAGTGGACAAGAGTACAGAACGCCAAAGAAAGCAAGTTGGGGTGGTAAAAATCAAGTAGAAGTGGAAACGAAGTGGTCGTGAAAAAACAAGGACATTAACAGCATGGGGGGAGATGGGTGTAAAGCAGAAAGTCGTCAGATGGGAGGTGAATATGGCGTGTGATACAACTATCACTCAATCTTGAGGGCCTCCACAGCGGGGAGTTCATCGTCGTCTTCATCAACCCAGTTGTCATCATCGTCAACCTCTGCAGCCTTTGAGAGATCGGGTATCACCTTCGACGGGGCATCCTCGTTTGCCTGTGGACGTGAGGACGTGTCATTCGAGAGAAGCTGGACGTACTCCTCTGGGACGAGACCGGTCTGTCCAGTCTCGTCATCCTCCGCCACAAGCCACCCTTGTCCATATCGATACGAGATCCAAATCACCTGTCCCTCCGTGAGTTTCACCTCGTTGTCGTTTTCAGGTTCAAAGTCAAACAGGGCGATGGCCTTGCCATGGATCTCATTGTCCTCGAGCTCCATGTCGCCTCCTTGTTTCGAATCCTCCTCCATCAACCATGGAGGCCCGTCGGCGTATGTGCCCCAGTTGGGTAGGAAGGAGGCCCTATGGAGCGTTGTTTCGTCTTCAAAGTCGTCGTCGTCGTCAAACAGGTCCTTACCAAACACGAGTCCCCAGCCGTAGTGCAACTCTTCGTCAGAGTTGTAGGCGAAATCACGCACCGAGAACACGCTGTGCGGCCGCTGTATGGACTGCGTCGGGAGGTGTTGGTCGTGCTGGAGGTGGTGGTCTTGGTCATGGGAGGCTTGCCGAGGCATCGCTTTCTGCAGTGGCTCCTGATACGTGGTCGCCACCGTTTGCATGGTTGGGAGTTGGGATGGGATGTGATGGAGGCGGGAGCGGTGACGTGTGGGTAATAATAGACTAAAGTTTGGTTTGGTGCCTGAGCGGGAAGGGCTGTGTGTTGTGGAGCGGAGTGTGCGTTGGGAGGGGGGGTGAGCCAGCGGAGGGGTAAAGAAAAGCAGGTACTGATGTTGCTCTCGGTGGCGGCGGTGTGTGCGTGCGGGAAAGTGCCTGTCAACGGGGTCGCAACAGGGAAGGGTCTGCGGTCAGCGAGCCAGCGGATGACGTATGGCCTGGGATGTGTCTCCATGGACAACACGGTGAAACGCTTTCGCGGGCAACCGTTCAGTTTTGGGACGAGGGTCGGACAAGTTTTTTTTTCGCGAATTTTTGGCTGGCCCCGGGACCCGGCCAGTGCTGTTAGGGCGAGCGGCAGGCGAACCCAGGCCCACTCCACACACCACGCTCTCCTATTTTTGGCGGCAAACCGGCCATGACCACCAACCACCGCCCCACCTTCGAGAGCAGACGCGGCAGAGAGCTCCAGCCAACTTCCATTGTTCATGCCCGCTCGCTGCCGGCGCACAAGCAGCTAAAACTGCGCTCTACAGCGGCCGCCGCCGCCACCACCACCTCGACAGCGACCCGTGTCGACGAGGCCAGTGCGAAGGAGAAGCTCCAGCAACTCAAGAAGGAGCTTCTTGAGAGAGAAGGTGGACATGACACACTCTCCATTGAGCCTAAGTCACTGGTGAGAACCAGCGATGAAGTGGCGATGGCAGACGACGAGGAACAAGAGACATACGCGGAGAAGCGAAGAAGGATACAACAAGAAACAGCTAATGACGACGGCGAAGATGATGATGATGACGATGATGACTCCTCAGAAGGGTCATCCTCAGAAGATGAAGACGAATCATCTGACGACGACGAAGATGACGTCGAGGCGCTCAAGGCCGAACTCGAGAAGATCAAACGTGAACGAGAAGAGGAGAAGCGCCAACGAGAACTCGAAGAGCGCAAAGAACAAGCACTCAATTCCAACCCTCTACTATCCACACAAGCAGGTGTCAAGAAGTCATGGAGACAGGCCACGGTGTTCAGCAACTCTTCCAAATCATCCAGCACTGCATTGGCTAAACGGGACGATAAGAACAACTATGTCAATGATGCTCTGAGATCTGACTTCCATCGCCGCTTCTTGGATAGATACATCAAGTGAACACTGAGTGTGTGTAACGAATCTTAATAATGATAATGAAAATCTCTACAAGCTATCTTGAAGTATTAGATGTGTATCTCGTGAATCATAAAAAGTAGCATTAGATCTATGCGGACTTACCAAACAATCTGTTCTTGTAAGTCTTGAGCACGTTCTTGACCAAAGGCCAACCATTGTCATTTCTCACAGCGTCACCGTTCTCTTGCAATCTTCTAAGCAAGTAGTCCTTGGTCTCGATAGGTGGACCCCATGGAACGTACTTGATGATGTTCTTGACTCCATACTTGTTGATGAGCTCAAAGGTCACGTCGTCACACATCCCGAGCAACTGGCCAAGGACAACGTTGGACTTGAAAGTAGTGTTTGAAGAGGTGGAGAGCACGTCTGTGGCAAACTTCTGAGAATCACCGTTGTGAGAGGCAACAACCAAGTGTCCCAAAGTGGCATTCTCAGGATCAGCCGCCAACGAGTCCAACACGTACTTGATACCAGTGTTGTAGCAAACGTCAGTGTCCTCCTTGGTGTCATGGATCACAGATCTGTCTGGCTCAGAGTGGATGTATGCACCTCTCACAAGCTTGAGTCCAACCCTGTAACCACCCTCCTTGGCCAACTTCTCCTCGAGCTTGATCATCTCCATAGACTCCTTCAAGTACATCTGCACAGTACCCACAACCTGAACAAACCCGTCTAGTCTGTTGAACTTCTTGAAGAGGTTACGCTGGAGGACGTAGACACCCTGCTGCAAGGCGTGTTTCTCGGCGTCAATGACAGAGACAAAGAATGGGGACTTACGCTCTGGATAAATCTTGTGCAACTCCTGGTTCAACACGTCAACCTGTTCGGTGATCTTGGAACAGTTGTCGTTAAGCTCCTGCCACTTGGAAGCCCATGCAGGGTTGTTGTAGTTCAAGAGCACATTTGCAGGGTCAGACACAAGGGCAGATGGCTTGAGTGCGATGTATCCAGGTGGAATATCGTTGATCTCAGTGCGTGGAGTGGCCTCAATCAGCGAGACGATGTGTGGCTTGAGGATAGAGTCGATGGAGTCCGCAGTCTTCTGGACGAGGTCGTTGATGTCAATGTTCTTGATTCCCTCAGCATCCTCCACGGTGTAGGACAACATCATGTTGTTGATGCCTCTCTTGGTGAGCTCCTTGCCCGTCTCGATGGCCTCCTGCGGAGTGGATCCACCACAGTAGATCTTACCGATGAAGAAGTCCAGGAGTGGGGTTGGGAACAGTGGGAATGCCTTGATCACAAGGTTGAGAATAGGCTTGTTGAGCGTACAAAGACCGATGCAGGCGTAGTTGAAAAGCATTCTGTTGGAGAGCGTGTCCAAGTAGTTCGTTGGCTTGGAAGGCTGCGGTGTTGGTGCGTTGACATGGTGGTGCGATGGGATGGCCGTGGTGGTGGTGGCCTTTGTGGTGGCGGACGTGTTGATGCGCCTTCTGAGGGCGGCGGCGCTGGTGTTTGTGGCAACGACGCGTGTTAGCGTGGTCGGGCGGAGGGCCCTAGTGGCAACGAAGCTCATCTTTGTTCGGTGTTCAATGTAGAGGACTGTGGGAAGCTCGAAACGGTCGGGGATCCACCGTTTTTATATTTCCCTGTGCCAGGCAGAAAGCACGCGAGGCCGGAGAAGTCACACAAACCGCGCGGCCCCATCGGCGCTTCCGCAAAATGCCATCGCAAGCGATTGACGTCCGGGGCAACCAGCGCCGCCACCGTCTGGGGAAGCTGTTGGTGGATTTTTGGTGCTACTGAGGGTGTTCTGGTAGTGTTCAGCATGTCTGAGAGCCACAAGAAAGCTCTACTGGGTCTCCCTGTCCCCCGCTTGCACTGCCCGCTACACAGGGGAGCAACCGTGGACCATCTCATCGGCCCCCAGAAAATTTGACGCAATCGCTTATCTTGACCGCGACCGGCGAAGGTAAACAAAAGGCTGTTGAAGCTCGCTCCCGGTGACGGAAACTTATTAGCTGGTATTTCTAGTGATAGTTTCAGGGAGTTAAAGTGGTGATACACCTCCCCATGCCAGTCCTCTGTCAAACCTAGAAGCGTAGGATGTGGAAAGCATCTAGAGAGAACTCAGCGGCATTCGTCGCTTACTGTTGCTCGCCGCGGCCACTTGCGCTCGCCCAAAACTCCCTGTGTACACCCCGATCTTCTAACAGCCGCATACGTGAAGTGGTGTTTGGAGATTTCTTAGATTTATATAACGACTCGTGTCCCTGGATAAACCACAAAAGGTATCTGGAGACCCACGCGGACCACAAAAAATGGCTTTCCCACACCACCACCACACAAACGAGCCCTCGCTGAGCTCGCATGTCGTTTCCGGAAATGTTTTCCGAGGAGCCGCTCGCTTGGAACCACCGCCGAACCTTTCGGGCGTGACTTCCCTAGCGCTCCACCAAGCACTACACCACCAGGAACAGGCGTAATCCAGAAACATCACAGAAGCGCACCAAATGATCCAACAGACTCCATCATTGAAGCATCTCATCATCGCTCCTGAACATTCAGACCGGGCCATGGCTCCTCCACCGCCCACCACATCACGCAAACGTGCCAAAGTTTATCGCCGGTCTTTCGTGGGCTGCTGGACCTGTCGCAGGAGGAAGGTCAAATGTGACGCTTCAAGGCCCAAATGCGAACGGTGTATTCGTGCCAAAGTCGACTGTGAGGGCTACGACGTCAAGTTGAACTGGTCTACGCCGCTCAGTATTGTCAATGGCGAGTTCAGGTCCTTGACAGGGGAAGATCCGGACGCGGAGAGTGCTGCCTCGATACAAAGATCCAACATCGCTTTGGTGAGATGGTGGCTGTACGACTATTATAACGATATGGATAACGACTTGAGTGACTTGGAACGAGGCGTGAGACTTAAGGCTGGTCCTTTTGGTGTGTTCAAGCACAAGGAGATGGAGTCACGAAGATTGGGTTCCAGAAGGATGTCCAAAGATAACAGTTCCCGGTCCCAACTAATGAGGGTCTCGCCGCTGACAGCTTCCTCCACACCACCATCGGCTTCAGAGCCGCCCTCAGTGCCACCGCCACCGCTTCTCAGAAGAAACAAGCCCCTTGATCCAACCACACCTGTCGATTTCACGCTTCTTGGCCCATTCAAGGACTTGACCAACCGGACGCTCAAGTACAGGGGCAAAATCACCCCGCTGAGACAACTCCTCCTGTCAGACATGCATCTCATCAAACGATTCATTGATTTCGTCCCTGGTCTGTTTGACTCCGCCATCCAGCCTAGGCTTGACTCCCTGATCAAGGAGGCTGTTGGTGCCTACTTCATCTCCGAATCGCCAATGGACTTGTCATTACTCATGTCGGTCGTGGCGCTTGTTCTTCTCAGGCTCTGCCGTACAACAGACACACAAGCACTCCACAAGGCCATCGCATACAGACATCACATATACACCATAGTCGCTGGACAGGCTCCAGACATGGTCACGGGCTACAAATCACTTCCATTCCTCTTGATACTTCTCATGATGATTAACTCCACATTGGGTGTCTACGACCCACAACTCTTTCAGTACAGTTTTCCAGACTCAGCCCCACTGTCCTCATACTACACATTCTTCCAAGCCACAAACACCCTGTTCAACCATTGCCAGTTCAGCTTCAACGACAAGTTCTTCAAGATCTACGCAGACATGCTCGACCCGGAGTACAACCTCCTGAAGCACCATGCCGAACCGAAGCGGAAGACTGCGGGAGATATCAGGATTTCAGTGGATGATACACCCGAGGACAAGATTATGAGAGTGCCAAAGTACATTGATGAAGATGCCGAGGATGAGAACGAGCCTGCCCCGCCTTCGTTCACGATTCACTTCGTTGGCACCCAGACTGTTGGGTTGGAGGACAAGATGAATAGTGAGGGTGGAGAAGAATACGAAGAAGAGGATGAAGTACAGATCTTGCCATTGACTAATGTCTTTGAGATCAAGGTCAAGAAGGAAGATTCAGTGTACGGTGTCTCTGCTACATTGGTGGAGTTGTACAGACAGTTGTGTCAGTTGGTGAACCACAAAAGGCATTTTTACTTTGTGAACATGGCATCAAGAAATTTTGCCAAAGTCTGTGCCGATTTCGAAGATGTCTTGATCAGACAAGTCCCTAAGAACGAGCTCACTGGTGAGGATGAGGCCTGGTACCATCTCTTGCTTGTGATATACTTCAAGCTGGTTAAAAACTACCCAAAGTCCATGCTCAAGTTCCATTTGAAGAAGATCAGAGATTATGAAGGGAGTTCTGGCCTGTTCAAATTCTTTACGGTGTTCAGTGGTGACGTTGAGTGGAAGGTTGAGGGCAGTGCTGTCTGGTCAAATAACTGGAAACTCAAGGAGTGGATTTGGAGGAATCAAGGTGACTCTTTCAAAGACTGGGCCTACGATGACAGTGCCCCTACTGGTGTATTCATATTCTAGAGTTTAGATAAGCTGTACTGTAATGACTTAACGAACGTTATGACTTTTTTGCTCACACCTCACTCCAAAATTTTCGGAACCATGACTGCTTCTTGTCCTCCCGGTACATGTCTATGTCCTTCCGTTTTCCTTCATCCAGATCGATTGTGCTCAAGTCTACCACTTCAAAGCCCTTGATGAAGCCAGTAACAAGGTAGATGACAACAGCAAACGGCAACAGGATGTATGCGTCGACAAAATCGCCTGCAACAAACGGTGAAAGCGTAGTCCAACCTTGAACCAAAGCCAAGAAGATGTTAGCACCCAGGCCAAAGTATGCAATCCAAGGATAGAATCTCGTCTTGTACGGCAGTTCCTCCAAGTCAAACCCTTGCAGCTTCCACGCCTTTCTCACCCTGATGTGTGTATAACTAATCAATCCCCATACGATGAACACTGCAACACCAGAAATGTTGACGATGTATGTGAACGCGTTCGAAGCACCAGTGGACATGTTCATGATTGAAAGGAGACCCAACAAGTTCATCAATGTCACGGCGACGACTGGCACGCCACGTTTGTTCTTCCATGCGATGATCTTTGGCGCCAACCCCTCGGAGGCAAGGTGTGTCAGCGTACGACTCCCGATATAGATTGACGAATTCACAGCACTGAGACAAGTAACTAGAATGAAGGCGTTGACCAAATGGGTACCGTTAGCCCACCCAGCGTTCACCAGGGCGATACCAATCGGTGACTTCAAGGCCCTCTCGGATGCAAGCAAGTTCGGATCGTTGGAAGGGACGGTGACACCGTAAAAGATGGCCACACACAGGTAGATAAAGATGATTCGGAACACCGTCTGGTTGATGGCTTTCGGGATGGCACGAGATGGATTCTTGGTCTCACTCACCGTACTGCTGATGCCTTCGACACCACTGAAGAACGTACTGACGTATGTGAACACAGATGCGATACCTCTGAATCCATGTGTAAGCGCACCGGGGTCGTTCCAGTAATGGAACCCAAAAGCGGGTCTTCCCTTGACGCCACCAGAGATGTAGATGATAGAGAAGATGTAGTAGGCAATGAGGCCGACAATCTTGATCAGAGCAAGCCAATACTCTGCTTCTCCAAAGGCGCTAACACCGAGCAACTGGAAACATTCGAAGAAAATCCAGAACATGAGGATGTAACCATACAGTGGTACCTTCTCTTCATCATCCCAATATCTCATAATTGAAGACAAGGTGTTGTACTCGTTACTCAAAACACAGAACCACACGATCACATAGTTGTACCCTGACACGGCACCAAGTGAGTTGCTGTGAAATCTTCTTGCCAATGTGGAAAAGCCGTTGCCACTAGGGTAGACGCTGATCATCTCACCTAGGGAGACCATGATGGAATAAGCCACAATACCAATGAGGATTACGGCTATGAGGAGGGCAAGTGGGCCACCGGTTCTCAGGGTGATGCCTGCACCAACAAGGATACCAGGGCCAATGATTCCAGCGAGAGCAATGAGCGATATGTGACGATCTTTGAGACCACGTTTCAACGATGCCGCTTCTGAGTCCTGTCCATCCGTGTACGTGTCCTCTGTGACGACGTTGTAGGTCTCATAGTCCGATTTTGTGGCTTCAAGCGGTCCCAAGGAAGAGTCTTCATCAGATCTAGGGCTGCCCCTTTTAAAGAAGTTCTTCATATCGGTGTGTTCTTGTGCAGTGTATGCCCTTTTCGAGGCTAGTTGAATATGAAGGAGGTAAAGTTGAACCTCTGGAAGCCTGTTTAGATTTGCTCTTCAACGTCCGTATTGAGGCACACAACCACCAAGAGAGACGTTCATGCAAATTTGAGGGCACAATAGCGTCATCTTCTGGTACGGGCAACACAGAAATGCCACGGTACGGCCACGCCTCCATGTCTGTCGATTTCGCGCACGCCTCCGACCGTTTGTAAGAAAAGCGGGTTCGCGCTTTTCGTCGTTGACTTCCTAATTGGGTAATGCTAACTGATTCCGGTCAGTTACGCGTCTTTCTTATAATCTAACTCTTTCTGTATTATCTCTGTCGTGTGCTTGCTTGTTTCTTAGTTCCTATTCTTATTGTCGCTTGTTTCTGTTTCTTGCTCTCTTTTTTTTGCCTCTTGCCCTCTTATTCCCTTTTTAATTCCTCCTGAGAAACCAAGCACGACGAGCTCCTTATATACACATTCCGGCTTCTGATTCAGCCACGTTCTGGTCACTCGTTTCTATCCCAATCTGGTAATACGGGTCACACCACTTCGTCCCGTTTTGTATCAGCTGGTCATCTCTTTTTGTCCTAATCCGTTCTGTATTGGTCATCTCTTTCTCTCCCAATTGGGAAGTCAACCTTATAATGGTACACGCCCTGCGTGTCCCTTCCTATTCGGGAAGTCAACGGAAATGGTCTGCGCACAGCGCTTCCATCTCCTTACACCGTTCGAACAAAGCTTCTATGGCCAAGTTGGTAAGGCGCTACACTAGTAATGTAGCGATCCTGAGTTCGAATCTCAGTGGAAGCATTTAATTTTTGCTGTTTTCAAGACAGAATTGGTAGGGGCAACATTAATATATGAAGCTCCAAGTATTGGCTTTCTGCTACAGACGTGCCTATTACATATATGCCATTCATCTAATTACACATCAACCCTAGTGTTCACTGCGCTTACGTAGCTGATACACTGTAAAGAGTGGGAACAAGTCTTCCTCAGAAGCGATCTCCACAGTGGAGTTCTGGGAAATGGTGCAAATACCTTCAACCTCAACTGGCTGTTGGGACTTGATATCGATGACTTGGACGAGTTTGTCCTCTCTGCTATCCAGAGATGCAATGATCTGTGTCTTTGTAGCGGTGATGGAGACGACCTTGTTTGGAAGCTCGATGATCTTGTCAAGAGACAGCTTACCCTCATCGGACAAGTTCAAGATCAAAATGCACTTTGTAGCCTCGACAAGCACTGCGAGCTGCTTGGTCTCTGCGAGCGGGACGACCTGTGACACACAGATCTCTCTCAAGTCGCCGTTCTCGTTCTGGAACTTGGATGGAGCAAAGTGGAACTCATCCATATACGGCTCGATGATCTCTCTGACGTTGAACTTGTCCAACTGCTTCCCCTCAACCCAGTTCCATGAAAGCATGTAATCATCACCACCTGCACTGACCAGTGTTGTTGGCTGGAGCTGTGGGATGGCGATTGTGTTGACAAACTGCGTGTGACCGAAGAGGAAGTTCTTGATGATGAAACCCTGTGGGTACTTGGAGATTCTGATGTGCTCATCACGATCACATGTGATCACGTACTGTTGGCCTTCATGTGTGGCAATGGTGATATCTGTGAGCATGGAAACGTGGCCGAGGATTGGGTCTGTCTCTGAGTTGATTACTCTCGAGGCATCGGAGTTGATTGGAACGGCATAGACGTCACCGAACTTGTCAGCGATGAGGAAGTCGGAACCGGTTGTGGATGATGTGATGGCAGACGGTCTCTTTGGGAACGCTTGTCTCTTAATCATCGTGAGGATGTTTGAGTCGTTCTCCTTGTTGATCTCAAAGATCACACCAGCCTTGTCGGAGTCTGTGGCGGCAATTAGATGTGTCTCACCCTTGGTGAGGTGAAGAGCTCTCACGTAGTTGTACACTTTTGGAGCACCAGCGCCCGGTGTTGGGACCTTAGCCTCTGCGTTGTTGCTTTTGCGCTTCTTCTTAGATGGCTCCTTGCCCTCTTTCTTGTTCTCCTCGAGTTGTCTCTCCTGTTCCTTCTTCACCTTCTCCTTGATTGACTCCGTAGTATCGATATCATCGATCCAATGGCCCACGCGTCTCCCTGTTGCGGTCTGGAAGACTTGGATCTGGTTCTGATTGGCCGTGAAGAGGAGCTCGCCATCTTCACTGGAGAGTACAATATGGAAAGGATGCTTCATTGCGTGGTTCGATGGCGGAGCTGTGTGGAGTTCTCGAGAGGACAAAGGGAAGCTCATCTCATCGCAGAAAGCCGATTTTGAAAAATTTCCATCACGCTGACTAAGCGCTTAGTCATCAGTGGTGGAGGTTTGGGTGTTGAAAAGACATGTTAGCCGGACACCGGAGAGCGGAATGGATATCTAACTACTTCTTCTGATAATTTAGCTTTCTGTCCTCTTAATTACCGCCAAACATGCAACAAATCCCCCTCCAAAGACACGGGAATTCGGGATTGTACCCTCTGACGTCACGGTCAAACATCCCAAAAACTCCGCGTTCGGCAGCCCTGAAAATTTAATCATGGAAGCACAAAGAAACTGCGCCAAACTCCACACGGACGATCACCGTACGACCCATAGATCTATAGAATCAGAGCCTCTCTGTCCACTCCTTTGATCACATCCACACCACCCGGTCCGAAAACGTGAGAATTGCACCCGAATTGCACCACCGTAACCCCAACCACCACCAGACACAACGACTACAGACAACCCCGATCCCTTTTCCCCCATAATGTCCACCACAGAGCTCACCCACCCATCCATCCAAAACGGCTGGTTCAGAGAAGTCTCGGATGAGTCGTTCCCAGGCCAAGCGCTCGAGCTGAGAGTGAAGAAGGTGTTATATTCCAAACAGTCCGAGTTCCAAGACATCCTCGTGTTTGAGTCCACGGACTACGGTAACGTCCTTGTCCTCGATGGTATCATCCAAGTCTCTGAGCGTGACGAGTTCGCTTACCAAGAGATGATCACACACTTGCCACTCTTCTCACATCCAAATCCCAAGTCCGTGCTTGTCATTGGTGGAGGAGATGGCGGTGTGTTGAGGGAAGTGGTGAAGCACGACGAAGTGGAGAAAGTTGTCCTTGTGGAGATTGACGAGACCGTGATTGAGCTGAGTAAGAAGTATTTGCCACACATGTCGTGTGCATTTGATCATCCAAAGGTGCAGGTGAAGCTGTGCGATGGATTCAAGTATCTCCAGGACATGGCCAGTGCTAAGGAGAAGTACGACGTGATCATCACTGATTCATCGGATCCGGATGGCCCAGCTGCTGCCTTTTTCCAGAGACAGTACTTTGAACTATTGTACAACTCGCTCAACGACGACGGTATTGTGATCATGCAGGCCTCAGAAAGCGTGTGGCTCAAGATCGATGTTCTCAGAGAGTTGAAAGAGACGACAAAGCAGGTGTTCCCAGTGGTTAAGTACTCGTACACCACAGTGCCAACGTATACATCTGGGCAGCTTGGGCTGATGGTGAGCTCAAAAAACCCAAGTGCAGTCCTGAATAAGCCATTGAGAAGTTTGTCTAAGGACAAGGAGGAGGAGTTGTTCAAATATTACAACAGTGAGATCCACGAGGCCAGTTTCATCTTGCCAACTTGGGCTAAGAACATCTTGGATCAGTGAGTTGAAAAAGGAGGGGTTCGCTAACGATATCATGAAACTTGTTGCATAAATCCATTCATTACTATCATAACGTCATTAAAGTTGTAGTTGAACTCAGCCAAAGATGTCGTCGATGGCTGACTTCTTCTTTTTCTTTTTCTTCTTCTCCTTCTTATCCTTGCTGTCATCGCTGCTCCCTTTCAGACTAGTGTCGTCTGCAAGCTTCTTTTTCTTCTTTTTCTTCTTGAGCTCGATGCTCTCCAGTGAACTGTTGGACTCAATCTTTCTTTTCTTCTCCTTTTTTGGGTCATCGACCTTGACGGGCTCTGGAATAGCCTCGCCAATCTCCTCTCCCAGCTCCTCGCCCAAGTCGTCAATATCCCTCAAGTCAGCCATAACAACTTCTCCGGCACTTGTCTTCATCGATGCCTTCTTCTTGCTCGCCATCAACGCCTCAAGGCCATCAACGTTGCCGACACAGAAGTCAATTCTAGCCAACATCCCCAACAGAGTAAGCCCGAGATTAACAAACTGGCCCAATGCAACAATCCCATGGAACGCTCTATGGCACTTCGGTATATCCACCCGTTTGATCTTGAATGCGAGCTCGACGTACTGGCCCTTCTCTGTCCGCAACATGGGAATCAACTTCGTGAGGTCTCTTTTCAAAGTGTTCAGATGTTTCCACCATGTCGCCACTCTGTGCTGGTTTTTGTTTCTGTGATGTAGTAGCCGAAGGAGAGAGTACTCGTGCACCAACTTCTTGAGGTCATCCTTGGCCAGAGCGGGCATCGTCGGTGGCTTTTACCGTCTTCAACAAGTAAACACAGGGGAAAGAGTCCATCGTCTGCCCTCGAAAAACCAAATTTTTGGATCCGGCCAGGGCTCATAATTTCTCACCCTCCTCTCTTTTTCGTGCAGAATTAAAGTCTACGCTCAAGCTCATCAAACAGTCATTATAGGGGCATTAGTACTCCGGGAAGGTGTAGCTATACATCACGAGCATCTCTTCTGTCACCTGCCCTTCCGGGTTTATGTCACTCTCGGTCTTCTCCACGGGGACATAGCCTGGCTTTCTCCTTCTTCTCGCCTCACTGCGCTTGAACCTGTTGAACAAACGTCTCTGTTCCACTTGGAACTGCTTGTAATATTTCTCCTGTCTGCGTGCAAACTTGTCAAACTTCAGCATCCTCGTGGCCACCTGTTTCTTGTAGACTTCCGTAACCTGGAACTCCTTCATCAGCTCAGCGGAGTGCGACTTTGACACCTCTCTATGTGCAATGTCAATCTCCTCGGCCTCCATCATCGTCATAGCCATCACGACATTGTTATCCAACAGAGAATTGGAGTCCTCATCGTCCACAATGAACGCATCATCGTCCCACTCTTCATCCTCGGACTCCAATTCATCCTCCTCGGGCAAGAATTTCATGAACCGTTCAAAGTCACTTGGTTTCACCTCGACAATCTGCTCATGGTTGATACGGACTTCTTGTCCCTCGTCTCTCCCCAATTCATCCGTTACACCTGTCTTCTCTGCATCCTCGTCAATGATCTTGAGATGGAGTCTCCTGCCAATTCCCTTGTAATACCACTTCAAATTCAAAGGTCTTTGCAGTCTCAAGTCCACAACGGCATTGAGCACATCTCGGGCTCTCACAATCAGCTGTAGCACTTCAGAGTCCATGCTTATGTTGAGCTCCCTCGAAGTAATCATGGAATGGACCCTGTTGTGGATGATCTGTGTCACAATGTCTCGTATCACCTCTTCTGTTACGTCCAACATCTCTTTGTATCCAGATTTCATGAACTTCATGGGTAGGGACAACTGTCTGCACGTTGGATCACACAGGTGGGGCATTCTGTAGAAGTCAGCAACTTCATTCATCACATCAACGTCCAACAATGCATTTTCATCTGGGTCAAACCTCTGCTTGAGATCCTTCACCTCGCTATCCCAAAGCTTGTGTACTTTCTTTAGATCGTACGCAAGGGTATCCTCCAACGCCACAGCAGTGACATCAACTTCGATAGCCTCAGGGATCTCATCGTACCTCAACAACTTCTGGAATGAGACAGTAGACTTCTTCATCTTCTCCAGCTCTGTAGACAGAAGATCGTAATACGCCATGATCTCAATCACAGATTTCGTAGGGATGCGTTCTTGGATCTTGTCAACTTGAGAGATCCCATACCTCCCCAAGAAAGTGAAGAACATCTCCTTCTCCCAACCTTCCCATAGTGACCCCATCGGTCCTCGTCCGAGTGTCTTGTCATGTCGGTTGGAGTCCATGGTGATGTATGACTCCTGGAGCAGTGCATCGTCATCCTCCAAATCCTCCTCCGTCTCAGACTCTTCATCATCTTGGTGATTCATCCACTCTTCATCCATGGGATCTTCAAAGTCGGCCGTGCCCGATTCACTCTGCTCTCGATGCGAATCAGGGATATCAACCTCATCGTCTTCCCTCTTCACTTTCACATACCCACTAGACCTGCGCTTCCGTCTCTCCTTCTGCACCTCTTGTCGCACAGCTAGGTCCTCATCCAGATCCACAAGCTTCGAAAGACCATACTTGTCAATGGGGCCCTCCAAGAACTCCCTCGTTTCCTTCGTGTAGAATTTTTCGTATGCGTGCAGCTGCGCCGTTGAGGTGACGAACTTCCGCTGCTTCACCGGGAAGTACTGGAACGACTCCTCGATGAGCCGTTTCCGTCGCTCAACATCCAGGTCTGGCCGTCTCCACTGGATTCGGCACTCTTCGGGAAACATCGGTCGCGTGACTTGAGGGCTTCGGTGTCTGTAAGAGCGTCATTGCGTTGAAAAAGAGTAAACAAAGAGATGGGCCTTGGATCAAAACTTCGCGAACATGAGGGAGGAGCAGTATGTGCTACGTGCTACGGTGGTACGGGGTACTAGAAAAGATGACAATTCGTGAGATTTGTTGAGTCATAACCATAAAGTCGTCAGAAAAGAAGGAGAAGAAGAGTGTTGAATGCGCCTTTCTGTGTGCACTTGAGTCGTCTGCAAGCTGAGCTTGCTCAAGAGCTAGAGAAGGCACCACTGTAGGCAAGAGACCAGGTCAAGGACTGGCCGTTGTCCAAGTAGGCAGAAGAGAAGTCAGAGCTGCTGAAGAAGTTGTACGAGGTGTCCGGGTCGAACAAGGCAACGTCCAACATGATGATACCCTTCCAGCCATCGGTCACATTGTCCACAATAGAAGAGAGCTTCTCGTCCCACTCCTCCTTGCAGAACGTTGGTGTTCTGATGAACGAGCTGAACGAGGTAATTGGAATGGCGTGAATCATCTGGATGTACTCGGTATTGGTGCCAAAGTAGGTGGTGTGGTCAATCTTGTTTTCAAACAAGATACCGGAAACCTTATTGGGGATGAAGTTGGAAGGCTGGACAGTATTGTCATCGGCCATGAGGAAGTAACAGTTCAAGGAGTGGGCCATGACTCCCAACTGCAAGAGGGCTCTATCCTCCATGGCATCGTCACCGATGACACTGGCCCAAAGCCTCATGGCATACCAAGCGTTGTAGTCCTCAGAACTGGACTCCTCATCCTTACCGTCCCCAGAGGTGAAGAGACCCTTGGCCCAAGAATGGCCGTTGTACCAGTCAAACGATCTGAATGCTGGGAAGTACGTGTCACCGTCGTTTGGAGTGGCAATGTCTCTGCAAAGGTCGTTGACCCAATCCTTAACGCCCGAGACCCAGGTTCCACCGAGGTCGTTATCAACCTGAGCTGTAACAGCAGCAGCCATGATGTGGTAGCCGTAGTGGAAGTGGTGATCGTTGTAGTATGAGTTACCGTAGTCAGCCGAACTGTCGGCAGTGGAACATAAACCCTTCCAAGTGGTGTCGTAGGACAATGGGTAAATCTGTGTGTTCTTGGAGAATCTCTCGATTGCGGTCTTCATGTTAGGCAAAAGAGTGTTGGTCAAGTCGTCATCCTCCAAGATGAAATGCGTAACGTAGAGGATCCAAGCGTATTTGGCCAAGATCTTGCCCGAAGTGTACATGGAGTCCACGTTGGACTCACTCACAACATCACCAGTAACGTCGGTGGTAGCGGCTGTCTTGATGGCAGACTTGACGGTATCGGACCATGATGCAGAGGAGGCGCCGGAGATGGTGGTGTAAGGGGTGAAGGAGACGTCGGATGGAACGGTGAGGGAGAACTCAAACTTGTTGGTTAAGTAGCAGGTGGCAGTGCCCTTGGTGGTGGTGTCCAAAGTGGCGGTGGTGGCGTATGAGGACATGTCGCTGGTGAAGGTGTCGACGTGGTGTGGGAGGGCAAACATGGCGGTCGTTCCGTTGTTGGAGGTGCCTGCAGTGGTGTATGTGATGGTGTATGTACCAGTGGTGTCAGAAACGGAACCGGTGAGTGCACCGGCGGTTGGGTAGCAGCCAGCAGCGGCGTCAAAGACGTCAGAGTTGTCCATAGCCACAACCTGGAAGACAGCACCGTTGACGGACTGGTCTCCGACAATGGTGTTCGAGTCCTTCAAGGCCAAGTTCAAGCTCTGGCCGTCTGGGATAGTGACGTAGAGACACCAGGTCACACCGTTGGCCAACACGATCTTGTACTTGTTGATGCCGAATCTTGGGGCAGTGTCACCCGTAACAGAGGTGAAACTGACACCGCTGAGAATCTGTGGAATCAAGTTGTAGTAGACGGCGGTCACAAATCCCATACCCTGAACCAATGGAGCGGTCAAGTAGCCAGCGTTGGCACTGTATATCTTGCAGTCGGCTGACAAGTGGGTCATGTTCTCCAAGCCCATCGTGACACTGGAGTCAAAGTCCGTGGATCCAAAGACGAGCGACTTGATCTGCGTTGGTGAAAAGAAGTACTCTGGTGGAGACTGGCCGTCTGGACCAAAGACTCTGTTGGACTTCAATGGCTGGTCGACGGCCAACCCTTCGTAGCCGCTGTCGGTGCAGTACCACATGGTGTAGGGGTGGGTCCAAACCTGGTTGGTCTGGGCGTCGAGGAGCATGTTTCCGTAGAACTTGTTGGTTT
This sequence comes from Petasospora rhodanensis, assembly GCA_030569395.1. Lineage (NCBI taxonomy): Eukaryota > Fungi > Ascomycota > Saccharomycetes > Phaffomycetales > Wickerhamomycetaceae > Petasospora > Petasospora rhodanensis. The sequence goes on from JAJMKQ010000245.1 coordinate 63,414, forward strand.
CGACTGGAAGGCCATCGGTGACACAGGCAGAGGGGATGGAGACGGCGTGGGTGGTGTCGGAGAAGACGGAGAGTGGGGCGTCGGTAGAGATGGAGGTGCTGAAGATGTCGGTAGTGGTCTTAGCGGCAGTGGTCTGCTGGAGCACCTGCTGAGGGGTGGTGTTCTGCTCGTGCTGATGGTGTAGATTGCTGTGGGCCTTCTTGTGGATGGCCATCTGCTTGAACTTGGAGAGAAGCTTGTCCATCTTCTTAGCGGAACCGGACTTGGTGGCCTCCTGGGGCAGTGGCATAGCTGGTCTGTCGTACATCTTGCTGGTCTCTTCGTAAATCTGAGACTGGAGAAGGGGTCAATGATGGCAAAGACCTCGAGAGTTGGTTATGATGTGGTGGGAATGGCCAAGGGGAAGTGGGAAGGGACGAAGATGTGGGAAAATCCGCTGTCCTTTTATAGTTGCTCTGGGCTTTTTGTGGATGTTGTACAAAGACCTGTCGCAGAGTTCTTCTAAGCCCCTTGATAATAGTCAGGATTGGTCTCTCGCCGAGCGTTCCCCTCCCATTTGCAGTGTTCGAGCCACAAAAAGCGCCTTTGGCAGGATCTGAAATTTCGTGGATTTTGTGGTTTGTTTACATTTTTGAGCCGGGGCCACTTCCCGGGGGGCGGAGAAGCCTTCCGCAGGTCGCGATGACAACGCCCTGTTAAGGGTACTGTACATAGGTTTAGTGCTGTTGATTTGCGATGTTCAGAGTTATATCAAGGGATCCTGTACACTGCACGCACCGTGCCTTCAAAAGACTTGTGGTCGTTAAGCTTTGGCACATCAGAATCACAGCCTGAACCACACAGGTCAACTCCTGGATGTTGCCTCTCTTGAGCTCTATTGCCCGTTCAGTCGATCCATAGCCTCTGATGCAATACCTCTCTGTCCAGCATTCGGAGTAACGTGACTCCTTAGCAATAGCCCGGCTTCCTTTCGAGAGAACGGCTTCCGTCTGAAGGTGGACACATAGTACAGTTTCTCGCATCGTTCGGGATCCAGCACTCTAAAGTGGTAGAGATGGTCAAAGAGCGGTTTGTAGATGAATTGAGGAATTCGTTCCACCATGACCTCCTCGTCTTGTGGTGTCTTGAACACTGTATGGTCAATGTACTTCGTGTATGATGATCCTCTGTCCTGAGGACTCACGAGTTGTTCTTGTGTGGCTGGGATACGTAGACCACACAATGTGAGTTCTCTCACAACCATGGCGTAGAGTTGCTTGGATGAAACCGCATCTTCGTAGAATGTGTTAAACTTCTGGATATCCCCTGCGACTTTCGAGTTGCGATAGATGATGAGCTTGGGTGCGGTGTGTCCGGCCTCGAGGTACTTCTGGATCTCCCTCTCAGAGTCTTCTGGAATCAGTGGACTCACAATATTGTACGACGGCGTGATGGTTGTGATGCCGGCGTTGTTAGTCTCGTACACGATGCTGCTCCGTTGGATCAGCCTGAGGAAGAGACGAGACACGAGCGCCAGACGCGCGTACTGGAACGGGTCTTTGACCAGGACAACATCAAGGATCTCGCCCCAGAGCTCCGGCGGAAGATCCTGGGTCATCTGCCCCTGCCACTGGGTTGTGCGACGTGGGCTCCTTGCGCTGTGAGTTTCATGTCGTGTAGTTGTTGTAGCACATTTCATTGGTTGCGGAGAGAAAGTAGCACGCGTGCGTTCGCATAGATTGGTAATCACTTACGTCATCTACACCCGGACACCACGTTTCTTGCACGTTGCACGCTGTCGGGAACCGCCCAGTCTCCGGCGGACTTCGTTTGACGCCAGGCCCTGTTTTGGCCGAACATTTCGCCCTGATCTCAACGCATCGCTGTCTTTTGCCCCCCACAAACACATCCATAACGGCGATAATGACGTCCCTCGTCGACCTACAGCGGAACTGTGAGTCACTTCTGCAAATCATAGTGGTATTCCGGTGATTGATTCCCGCTTAAGATGGTCCTTATGCCTTAAACGTGACACTAACGACAATTTCATAGATGTCATCAACACGATACAGTCCGTCAAGACCCACAACGGGTTTAAACTCTTGGTTCTCGATGACACCACTGAGAAGCTGATCCTGAATCTCGTCTCCAAGAGCGAACTGCTCAAAATGGTGGCTGGTATGTTGTTCAATGTTTCCCCATACCCTCCTCAGTCTTTGGACCCTGAGTTACTAACAATAGCACCCCAACAGCTGTCGAGAAAGTAGATCAGCCACGAAGCACACAGTCCTCGCTCGAGGCAATGTACATCCTCGAACCGACCAAGTACTCGGTCAACTGTCTGTTGACGGATTACCAAGTGGTGCCCGTGAGATACAAAGGTGCACACCTCTTCTTCCTCCCCGGACTGACATCGGACCTCACATCCCTGATCAAGGCCAACACACAGCTCTCCAAGCACATATTCACATTCCAGGAGTTCAGATACGCCACTGACCCTAAAGAATCCGCCGTGTTCACCACGAGAACCCCACAGGCGCTCCAGATTTTCTACAACACGCAATGCGGTGATCTCGTCCAGAAGACCATTGCCGCCAACGCCAGGGCATTAGTGAACATATGTGTCCAGACAGGAGAATACCCTATCATCAGATACTACGAGCCAAGTGAATCCGACGGGTACTTCAACGCATCAATCCTGCCCAAGATGATCGCCACGGAATTTCAGGGCCAGCTCGACGATTTCGCAAGAGACCATCCAGACTTCCCACCACCTTCCACGAGACAGAGATCGGTCTTCATCATCACAGACAGAACGATGGACCTCTTTGCACCTATCCTTCACGAGTTCACATACCAGGCTATGGCTTATGACCTGTGTCCCGGTGTGAAGGATGATACGTACAAGTACGAGGCTGAGAACGAACGCGGTGTGAAAGTGGCTAAAGAGGGTAAACTGAACGATAAGGACCCAGACTGGCTTGCTTTGAGACATTTGCACATCCTGGATGCTAAGGAGCTGTTCTCTACGAGATTTGAGGAGTTCTTATCCAAGAATGAGATGTTTGTGGACAGATCGAAGATCAAGGATACGTCGGATTTGGCCATGACCATGGCTCGTATGGATGGGTTTGACGAGGAGAGAAGAAGAATCGTGCTTCACAAAACATTGATTGAGTGGCTCATGCTCATCAATGGTGAGAGAAAGCTTGCTGAGCTTGCCGAGTTTGAGCAGAACTTGGCCAATTTCGGTGTTGACATTGATGGAGAGAAGGTGAAGAACTTGGCTGAGCAGCTCATTGAGATCTTGGCTATGGAGACTTACACCTTCATGGACAAGTTGAGATGTCTTGTGCTCTATGGCTTCTACAGAGGAGGCTTGATTGAGAAGGACTTCATCAAGCTCTTAAACTTCATGGGCATCCTTGCCCCACATGACATCCAGGCGGTGCTTGTGTACTTCCAGAACTTTGAGATCATCGGGTTCAGACTCATCAAGCCAAACTTGAAAAGCAAGTCCATCTTCAAGAGAGAGTTCCTCCACGAGAGTATCTCCGAAGGTTCATACAACACATCCAGATTCAGACCAAGCATGAACACCGTCATCAGCAAAGTGGTGAACAACACCCTTGAGGATGACAGATTCCCATATATCAAGGACAAACCGATCGATGAAGAAACAGACATCTCAAGAACAAACTCCACATCCACCACATCCCTCAGAAACCCAAAACACAAGGCTGCCTGGGCTAAGACAAACACACAATACCAAGCACCCCGCCAACGTATCTTTTACTACGTCGCGGGAGGAGCCACATACTCTGAGGTCAGAACGGCATACGAACTCGCATCCAAGTACGAAAAGGACGTTATCATCGGCACAGACGAGATCCTCACTCCGGAAAGATTCCTTAAGCAGGTTCATGATCTCACTGCACCAAGGGACCATCTCAAGCTGTACGTTGATTGGCAGGCACACAGACCGTCGGCTCCGCCAAAGTACTTGCTTGAGCAGGAGAAGAAAAAGCCAGTGGTGCAACAGCAACAGCAACAGCAGCAGGTACAGCCACGGGCTCATCAAGCACAGCTGAACTCGAAGCCCTCCAGTGCATCGCTCCAGACTGAGGGAAGCAAAAGTGGGAAGCGTGAGAGATTCAAAAAGTTCTTGAGAAAGTGAACTACAACCTAATTTAGACACACTCCCCGCCTTTTGCAATGCATCTACAAATTCATCTCTGTTCATATCGTGTCATTATCAGTAGTCAACGTCATCGTTGGCATCATGGCCACTAGGTGCCTGATGCTGACTTGCCTGTTGATTCTGAGGTGGCTGCCCAGCAGTGCCATAAGGCTGGTATGCCTGTGGGTACACGGGCCACCAGTTCTGGGGCTGGTACATTGTGTTGTACGATTGTGGCTGCGGGAGTACCGTAGCTCCTGGTTGGGTCTGTAGATACGCCGCATATGCTTGTGGGAAGAAGGGCATCATACCCGGCATCATTGTCGATGGGGCTTGAGCTAGCTGTGATGGTAAGTGTTGTAGAGGTGGTGAAGAATACTGCTGTGAAGACGCTGGTGTTGGTGATTGCTTACTGTCTCGTGTCCCTGGTACTGTTGATACGTCTGTCGAAGAGTCTGGTGGTCCATAAAAGTCGTCCCTGATCCGCGTTGGGTGAGTTTGTGGTCTCTTTCTCTGCTGCTCTGTGCTATCATCTCTCTCTGCCCTCGGCTTGTAGTTCTCGTAGTACGCCTTTTCCAGTAGATCAAACGGCGTAAACATAGCATCCCGAGTCTCCTTGGGAATCTGGTCAATCCTGCCGTTCCTCAAATGCTTCATGTTGTCGCTGTTGTCTCTGTACTTCTGGCGTATCTTCTTCTCAATCTTGATTCTCCTAAGCGTTCTCGGTGGGCATTTCGGGAGTTCAGCATCCCTCAGAGCCACAAGCTTGCGAGCATCTGCCATGTCTTCTGATGTGAAGACCCACTCCTTCGTAATTGTCGTCATCCTCGGTCTTCGCTGCTAGTTGCGGTGTGTAGATGGTTAAATGTCTCACTCAAAACAGCCCTGTTGATGTTTTTCTTGGGGCCCTCGCGAGGTGCGAGAGGCCCGAGCATCAGGCACACATCACACGCGAAGAAGTGGAGGTTTAAAGTGTTTGGGGACACTAAGTCAGCATTTCCCCAGTCTCTCTTACATCACCATACCACTTCTCCTTCTTTCGTCATACAACGCCCTCCCGCTGCTAAGGAACGCGCCTAAAATCTAACCCGCGCAGTCACTTACGCTCGGGACACAAACGCGGTACAGGTACCACCTCCAAGGTGTCATGACATGTCACCACCAGTCTACTTCTCTTCCTTTTTTGAAATTTTTACCATTTTTTTTGTAACTTTTGTGTAAACGATGAAAATGAAAAACCTATTTGTACATAAATAACCATTACCTGATTAGACCAACTCTTTCCTCCCGACGTGCGACGTCGGATAAGTAGGAGTTCTTTGGGAGTGTTGTTGTGTAGTGGCGAAGAAGATGGTCAAGAGTCTTCCTCCTCCCTCATGACTGTGGGGTGTGTTGAGTTGATGGTGTGTGGTATTGTCATGTTCAACTTTTGAGGATGTGCGTGATTAGAGATGTTGGTGAGATTCGATCTTGATGTAGTTGATGTTGTGACTCCTTGGTGGAAGGCGGTGAGGTGCGTAGTTCGAGATGGATCAGATGTAGAGACACTTAGAACTTCATCAAGTGTGGTCTGTCACCAGACTTCAAGGAGAAGGAGGAAGCAAGGTACTCCTTCAACAATGGGGTCTTCTTGATCTCAGCAATGAGCTGCTTGTCAACGTTCTTCTGGTCGGCAACTCTCTCCTCCTTGATCTCCTTCTTTGGCTGCTCCTCACCGAAGAAAGCGGCCTCAGACTTGGACTTCTTAGCAGACTTCTCACGAGCGAAGTACTCAACCTCGAACTTGGAGACATCGACAGAGGAAACGTCAATCTTGGTGGAGGTGGCAATCACGTATCTGGCGTTGACACGACGGAGTGGGACACCGTTAACCTTGAATGGACCGGAGACCAAGAGGGTGTTGTCCTTCAAGTTCTTCAAGTAGACAACTCTCTTACCTCTGAAACGGCCGGCAAGGAGAATCAAGACGGTACCTGGAACCAAAGAAGCTCTGAGCTTCTGTGGGCGCTGGGACTTTCTGGTCTTCTTTGGGACTGGGAGATCCTCAGCTGGGTACCACTTTGGAGCCTGTGTAGCGGACATGTTGTTCTTGTGGGGGTGTGTTTTGGTTGGAAACGGTCTCCTTAGCTGCCTGTGTGGTTATGATGTTTGTGCTTGGTGTAGGAAAAAAAGGGCTCCCAGACCCGCGACTCTGTCCGGCGCTGCTGCCCGAACCGCGCTGGAAAGTTCGGTGGCTGGCGCGACCGCCTCTCGCGCGACCCAGAGTCCGAGTGGACAGAGTGCTGGTGTGCGGGTTTTATGCTAAGTTTGCACCGAGACACCCGGACATTCCATATAATTTAGTGTGACTTTCCTAATTCGCGGAAGCGCGGTTCGCAAAGCCCTAAGTATATCACGTGATTCTCATTAGGGTTACATATCTATGCTCTGATGACAACGCCACAAACTCTCTCGACGCCCTCGTAATTCCAAACAGCAATGACTGGGACATAATCCATAGAGGTCTCACCACCGATCCTGAATGTCCCAACCTTATCAGGTGTGGTGTAGACGGTATAATGGCACTGTGGGTCGAACTCGAATGTGTCAAGCTCCTCCTGTGTAAGAGCCAAGGTGGACACAATCTCACCATTGTTGCCAGAGTACATGGATTGCTGGAACGACAACTCCTTGTCAAGCTTCTCGCTCAACTTCTCCATTTCCTCGTCGTCGTCATCGTCATATAAGCTTGTGATCTTCTTGTATGCCAACCCACCCCATTCGGCGTCTGCACCTCTAGGCAGCTCCTCCACTTGCACAATCAACAACGATTTCTGTGGGTTGACGGATGAGTCCAAGTCACTGTATGCTTCCCAGACTTTACTCACAGTCTTCACCAGTGTAGAGCTCTTGATGAATGACACCACAGAAAGCTGGTTAACACACCCGACAACTTCCTTCACGTTATCGAAATGCTGCAGAGATAAGACAGAGATGAACAACCCGGACTCTCGACTCAGGGCCATGGAGGATGGGATCAATGGGATCTGCCCACTGAGTGATGCGGTCAAGTTCTCGTCAATGATCGTCTGTGAGTAGGGGCCAATGTTCGCTGGTGCCCAGTAACTGCGGCCCTGGACGTGTAGTCCGGTCTTCTTTGATGAATCCACGAGTGCCACCACGGAGAGTTGGAGTTCACAGCCTGATGGTAGGACCGTTTGCACACAGACACGTGAAGGCGGGAGTGGTTGTGTAAACGATTGGACGTAGATGGAGTTGATCTTGGCAAAGTTGGACATAGACTTAATGAGCAATGTGGAGTGCTGGATGTGTGATGAGTCGATTTTGTGTGCGGAGAGGATGGACGTGAGTTGGACAAAGACGTCCAGTGTCTGCTCCACAACGTCTGGCTTTGTGCTCGTGATGTTAGAGATGAAGAGTTTGTTCCCCAGTTGTTTTGTGTATGATGCGATAGTGGTGTTGAATGCTGGTACCGTAATTTCATTAGATGCAGATGGCTGGAGAGATTCGAGTGTGTCGTATATCTCCTGGAACTTTGGGTTCAGCAGGCCATTTCTCTTGGGAAGGAACTTGGCCCAATCAACGTCTGTCTCCTTCACACTGTGAAATTCTCCATCAAGGTCAGAATCCTTCTCCACAACCTTGACGATCGGTTTGAGAAATGCGACTTGATCATTGGCGACCACGCTCTCCGCTTCCACGATCTCCAGCTTCTTGACAAAGAATGGAGCATCAAGCACCAGACTTTCAAATTCGCCACCCTCACCACAGATATGGACATCAAATCTCTGCTTGAGTTTCAACATTGTTGGGAACATCTCCTTCAAACTCTTGCCCAAATGCGTCTCGCTCAAACCGACAGCGGCAACCTTGATCAAACGAGCATCCATGGCGGACTCCACCATCTCAGTCATCAACTCCAGCTGGTCTCTCTGCCAAAGATATGCCAATGATGTAAGCCCAAGTCTGTTACAAACATCCTCAACCCTGGTTCTCTGGTACGACGACAGGATGGCGCCGACAGAGACAGCATCGATCTCTGGATGCTGATCCTTGACTTGCTTCAACAGGGCAAAGAGATCCTCGATCTCATCCTGTTCCGTACGTTTGTAGTCCAACTGTTGGTTCTTGGAAGTACCGGTGATATCACCACGATACATCGGCACGCCAATACACTCCTCGAAAAAGGCCAGGGCGTCGTGCCCCACAGTCTGGAACATGAACGAGTCGAGCTCCTGGACATCATGGTCCTTGGGTCTCAGGTTGGCCAATGCAACGAGATCGTGTCCGTTGGCGAGACAGTGAAGGATGTTGAAGCACGAGTCCTTGCCTCCGGAGACGAGTGCCACGACCTTCATTGTGCGTAGTGGAGTCTACTTTCGACACATCTCCCTCTCCCACACGCCACAGCCTAGCCTAAAAATTGTTCCGTCTGAGCAGAGATGTTGCGCATACCAACATTTCTCGGCCGAGAAAAACGTTCGCCGTTGCCGTGGTGATTTTCGGAGCACTCGAGGGGGGGGGGCCCATCGGCCTTCGTCCCACGCACCAGGCGATCTCAAGCCGATAACCAAGGCATCCTCTGGGCCAATGGTAGCCAAGGGAAGTACTACTGCAGATAGGGCTGATACCACGCCTCTGTTCGAAAAAAAGTGCTCTCTCCACTCGCGTCGTCCAATGATTTCGATTGGTTTGAGATCTCGCTGCAGTTGAGCAAATTAAACTGCATCGGGGGCCCAGATTGGGAGAAGCCCTTAAAAGCTTGACGATCCGCCTGTTTAGGTGGCCCCTGTTCTTACAGTAGGACCCTGAACATCCACGAGGACCCCTTGCTCTAGAGATGAAGGTTTCCGCCCTGGTGGTGCTCTGCCTCCCCCTCGCGGTGCATGCGCTGGTGATCATCGACTCCATTCTCGCTACACAGTGCGTGTACTACCTCAAGCAGTTCGACTGGGGCTGCAACTCCACGGGTAACGGTGCCACTGCCTACTCATGTCGTTGCCACAATCTCGAGTGGATCGGCTCTGTCACCAACTGCATCGAGTCCATGGGCATCAACGAGACTAGAGGGTACTTGGACCACGCCTACAGACACATCAGAGGTAGATGTATTTCCAAGGGCCGTATCGATTGGCCCGTCGATGTGCTCAAGTGGTATCAGGAGAACGCTACAGATTACTTGGGGTACCCAACAGCTGAAGACCTGGAAGTGGAGCTTGACCATCCAATCTCCGTCAACACCACAGACTTCGCCTACTACAAGAAGTCCTTCAACCACATCTATGCCCAGGTGATAAGATCACAGGCCTACCAGTGGGGTTATGTGTTCTTCTGGGCCTCTGTGTTGACCTGTGGCACGCTGTTCAACATCTACAGACATTTTGTCGTCAAGTACAAAGGTGCCAACAACACTACACACACCTCGAACTTCTTCAAGAAGTTGAGATCCACCATCACGTTGCCCAACCTGCTGCCGAAGTCATACTACCGCATACTGGGATTCTGGCCGGTCCACTTCCCAAAGACATATGAGTCCGTGGTACTGTTCTTCTTCTCCGCATACACCGTGCTCGCCTGTTGCACAGGTTATCACATCGAGCTGCCCAACGCATACATGAACGGGCACATCTGGCAACTACTCGACCTGATCGGTTACAGGACCGCACTGGGTGCATTTGCATTGATCCCACCAACTTTCTTCTTCGGAATCAGAAACAACCCATTCATCAAACTCACTGGGTCCACCATCCAGACGTTTATGACTTATCACAAGTGGAGTGCCTGGGGCATGTGTATCAACGCTCTGATTCACAGTGCCGTATGGACGGACTACACCATCAGAGAAGGTGACTATGCCGCTTGGGCTATGGATGCATATTGGCAGTGGGGTGTGGCTGGCACCACTGTGTGCTTCTTGATGCTGTTCTTTGCCGGTGCCCTCTTCAGAGAGCTGTGCTACGAGGTCTTTTTGATCTTCCATCAGCTGTTTGGTGTGTTCTTGATTGTGACGATGTGGTTCCACTGCAACACGCTTGGTTGGATGGGCTGGCTCTATGCAACCATTGTCATCTGGTGCTATGACCGTCTTGTGAGATTCTTCTCTGTGTTGGGTAACGGTGGTGCAAAGACCGCCAAGATCACCAAGTTGGATGACGATCTGTTGAGAGTTGTCGTTGAAGCACCACACAACGATGCATACTTCCCAGGTGCTTACTACTTCTACTACTTCCTCAACGCCAGACTCAGATTCTACCAGTCCCACCCGTTCTCCGTGTTCAGATCTCATAGAGCCGGTGAAGAAAACTGTTATGCCATCGTCATCAAGACACACAAGGGTATCACGAAGAAGATGATCAAGATGCTTGAACGCAAGGAGAAGAAGTCCATGCTCGTTGATGTCTTGACAGAGGGGCCCTACGGTGCACCAATCCCACTCAAGTCGCATGAGCAGTACGTGTTTATCACCGCTGGTGTCGGTTTCACTCCTTGTTACTCGCAGTGTTTGGATCTGATTGAGAAGAACAAAAGGACCGGTGATCAGACGCTTATCAAGTTTGTGTGGGTTGTTAAGACTATGAAGTACTACAACTTGTTTAAGGAGGATATGGATTATCTCGTCGACAATGCTGTTCAGCTCAATGTCATCGTCACGAGGCAGGAGAACAACGAGCTCTCACCAGAGTCTTCAAGTTCCACTGAGGATCTGTTGAAGAGCGATGCGAAGGAACGCACTATCCATGAGAACATCCACTTGTTGGGCAAGAGACCAATCGCATCGGATCTTGTCAGGCAGACTGAGCTATTGGGATCCACTTGTTTCGTCACGTCTGGTCCTACATCGTTTGTTGATGAGCTCAGAGGCGCAGTTTCCGAGGTGGTGAAGACCTCAGACGTCAGAGTTGACCTCTATGACGAGTCCTTCTCCATGTGAGGATCTCCTCTCTGTACATACTATTGCATTTTTTATTATATTTATTACACACAGGGGTTTATAGAGTGAATCTGGAAAAACACCCAAGTAGAGAAGTCTCTGCTGATGGCTACTACCCCACATGATGACACTTGCTCTTTTGGCGCCCGGTAGGCGCACACAACAATAGGCGCAATCAAAAGACCGTGCCCCCCGGTATAAAAGGGGGTGCAAAGTCGCCACCTCTTCATCCTCTCTTCAAGTTAGATCCACTGTACTCATAAAACAATTGTTCACAATGGTTATGAAACTCAAGTCCGGCGACAAGCTCCCAGCTTCCTACACTTTCCAGTACCTCGACAAAGAGCCAGCTACGCTCTCCACCACAGACATGCTCAAGGGCAAGTTTGTCATTGTCGGTGTGCCAGCTGCCTTCTCGCCGCCATGTTCTGAGTCGCACTTGCCAGGGTTTATTGACCAGGTTGACACGTTTGCTAAGAAGGGGTACAAGATCATTGTCGTCTCAGTGGACAACCTCTTTTCTCTCAAGGCTTGGGCCAAGAGCTTTGGAGTTGACGGCAAGTCTGACAAGATCTTGTTTGTGTCTGATCTCGGCGGCTCTTTTGTTAAGAACACGGGCTTGTCTACTAAGGAGGTTCCACCATTGGGCGAGGTGTCTTCGAGATTTGCCCTTGTCGTTGAGGATGGTGACGTCAAGTACGTTGGCCAGGAGAAGAGTGTCGGTGAGTTCACTGTTTCCACTGCCGATGCTGTCTTGAAGCAGATCTAATCTCAGTTGGGTGCATGTGTTGTGTACCTTCTAGTGACACTTTCATAGTTTGAGTCCACGGTGCTTTTCTGTTCTTGGAACCGATCCGGCGTAGGCGAGAAGGTTTAGCGACCCCGCATGATTGGCTGGGAGGACGAGGCCTCCAAGAGACCCACCAGCGGCACGGTTTTAATCGTCGAATGATCTCGCTCGCTGTATGTAGTTCGTTGTCACCGGCACCTTCGAAGAGCTCCAGAAGACCTCGAAATCCACCGTAGAAACCCTCCTTCCCCAGCGCAGGGCCCGCCAGACACACCCGCCCGGGCCTCCCTCATCGAACAGCTTCGCGAACACCCCTGCCCACCGCCCGGCCGCTGCTCAGTCTGAGGTCTGACGTCTGACGCAAACGCCCGCCACAACAACCGGCGATCAGCTCCCACCGCTCACATTCCGCTGCCCACAGACCCCTCATCCCACCCTCCAACCGCACATCCGGCCGCCCAGCGATGGACATCGACCCGCCCGACTCGAACCCCTGGGCAGACGAGCCGCCCGCCGCCCCCAATCCGGCCCTCCTCCCCCAGCCAAACAGCGACAGCATCATCACCACCACCACCGAAACCGACGACGCCCGCATCTCGTCCCACTCCTCGCCACCCGCCTCGCCAACACTCGCCTCCTCACACAACAATGGCCACATGCTGCCCTCCAAACTGAAGCCCCCGTTCATGCCCCGCCGCATCTCCCGCCCAAAGGTAGCCCAGCAGAAGAGCTTCACCTCCACGCAGCAGCAGTCGTACAACTCCCAGCGCAGCCCGGTGAAGCAGTCCTACATCCACGGCTTCACGCGGGACCTGGTGTACGGAATCTGCATCGTGAACTTCCACCACCTCAGGGGCCCGGAGATTGAGTACTCTCGCCTCTCTGAACACACCCCGGGCTTCGATATCGCCTCTGTCTGGCCCTATCTCGCATTCCAGGCCCTTCCCGATGGCGCACACGCCTTTGAAGAGACCTTCAGCTACTTCACGCTACAGTACCCTGGTAGCGCGGCCACGAGGCCCACGACGTTCTTTGCCATCTCATGTGCCCGCCAGATCAAGAGCGAAGAGCTTTTGGAACGTGATGAGGATGTGACACGCTCTTCAGTCCAGAAGTCGATTGTGGTGATCCTCAGACAGCCCATCTTTGGCCAGATCAAGGAGAAGCTGAGCATTGTCACCAAGGCCTTCTTCGAGCAGAAGAACTTCAACGACAGGGTCATTGTCGATGTCCTGTTCCAGAACCTCCAGTCCATCTACAGCGAGGAGAGCGTGAGTGTCGATGAGAGCGATTTCTACGCGGGGCTGTCAGTCCGTGAACTCATACGGGACTTGAAGAAAGATGTACTCGTCATCTTCAAAGCAATGCTACTGGAGAAGAAAGTGGCGTTCTATGGCTCAAACCCTACAAAGCTTTGTCTCGCGGAGTTTGCCTTCATCAGTCTCATGCCCAACCTCATCAACAACTTGCTTGATTGCTCATCACCGACACTGAACAACTACGCTAAGGAGCTCAAGCCGACATCGAGCTTCCAGACATCGGATCGCAACTCTGTCTTGGCATTCGCAGGCCTCCCACTCCAGATCTTTGGTGAGGGCGGTGTCTTCTCCCCATATTCACCCTTGCAGCAGTTTGAAGAGTTGAAAAAGGTGGATTACTATGTCATTGGCACCTCCAACGCACTATTACTCAACCACAAGGCCACGATGTGTGATGTCCTTGTCAACCTAGATACATCAACTGTGGAGATTGTCAACCAAGAACTCACACATGCCCTCTCGCTCACATCGCATGACAAGAAGTGGCTTTCACAAGTTGGTACAAACGTTGCTGCATCATGGGTGGAAGGATACTCGGAGTTTGCAGGGAGTGACGACTACATCAGATGGCAATTCGAGGACTATCTCACTGGGATGCTCGCCACTGTGAAGTACAGCAACCTCGTCTCGAGGTTTGAAGGAGGGATTCCTCCACCGGAGCTCGTGAGTCGGGAGTACGACGTCCATCAGCTCAAGCATTTCAACTCGCATTTCATCCAGGCTTGGAAGGAGACGCATAACTACAAGCTGTTCAACAGGGTCACTGATGATCACCTGTTTGATGTGTTTGAGCCGAAACACGTGTATGTCGATGAGGGAAAGTCCTTGAGTGAGAGGTTCCAGGTGTTCAAAATGGAGAACACTAAGAAGTTTGATGAGTACCGCAAGGGTTTGATGAGCAAAGAGAGCAGAGAAACGCTAAGAAGTACTGCACCACCACCTGAGAAGCATGACGAGGAGAAGAAGGTCCACTCCCCTGGCAAGATCTGGGGCTGGTACTCACGCAAGAAAGACACAAAAGATAAAGAGGATGTGGACTCCTCATGACGAAAAGAAAACTCTATTCTAATAACGGCTTGAACAACTCTTTTCCTTTGCATTTTTTACACACAACCCGTAGTTCACACTATGATCCCGCCGAAAAGCTTGTCAGGAGGCAAGACAACCAGCGGCAACTTACAATTGAACTCAAACCCAGCCATAGACTCCTTGGCCAACTGCAACTTCCCCGTGGCGTCCTCGTGAATGGTATGATAGAGCTCCTCCTCGGTGAGGATGAACTTGAGGTTGAGACACCATTTGCACTCAAAGATGTTGGTCTTGAACTGTGCAGTGGCGCTGAGTGGGATCGGTAGTGAGAGCGGTAGTGATGTGTGGTTGTACACCGGATATGTATGCTTGTAATGGATGATTGACTTCTGTTCAGCGTTCGATGCGGAGTACGTGGGTCTGATGAGCTCCATGTTCTCGAGGGAGATGAGGACACCTGTGGTTCTGAGGTCTGCGGAGGAGAAGTCCAGATCGAGCTTGATCGTTTCACCGATGCGATAGATGGGTTTGGAGAGAGACAGCGTTGTGATCTGCTTCCCCGCGCGGGAAATGATGTACTGGGTCTGCAGTTTGGTCACTTGTCGTTCATAGAGGTATCCTTCTTCTCTCTTGGACTTGGGCGTCTCATCCGCGAGCTCTCCCTTTGTGATTGTGGATTCTGAGAATGCTTGGATGTTGTCACGGACTTTGACCGTTTTGAAATCTTCAATGCTGATTGTGGATTCGTCACCGTTGGCCATCTCCTTCATTTTTTCGATGAACTTGTCCTTCTTCAACGATGTCGAGAGTTTCGGTTGTGTCAGAGCCACTTTCTTCTTCACACTCTTGAAACTTGCTCTCCTTGACTTGGTAGAGTTGTACTTGGGCACGGGCTCTGTGAGGATGTTACCCTTGGACAAGAGGATGAAATTGTCGAGCGATGCCACTGGTTGATACCCTTCTTGGTCAAAATGTGGGGCCACTGTTAGTGGGAATGTGAGGTTGATTGGCTTCGGGATCTGCTCATCCAAGGAAGCACCAATGATGAGACTGTACTGGATCTTGATGGACTTGCCGTCGTAAGAAGGTGGTAGCTCACGTGGGAGTTTGCACTTGAGATAGTACACTGGGGTATCGCCGTCTTTCAGCGTGACTTCACTGAAGAGGAGAGACTTCGGTGTCGAGAAGAACGGTACCATGTTTTCTTTGTTCTGTGTCTTCTTTTGTGGTTCCTCAGCTCCGTTGATGTCTGAGCTCATCATCCCAGAGATACCCCATGTGATGCGGGACAATAGCCCTTCTTCGTCCTGCTTAGACACCTCCAATCCATCCAATCCACCAATTTTCCCCGATACGGCGGCTTTCTTTCTGATCTCGTCAATCTGGGCATGGTCAATGACATCTGGGTCGTATGTCATGACACCTGAAAGCTGTGCATACCCCATCAGTAGCGACACGGGTTTGTTTCGTATATCATCCTTCGACTCCTCGTTGGTCTCCTCGAGAAACAGGGCGCGCGCTGTATTCGTCAATTGCATAGATATGCGCTTCCCAAACCACCCGCTCTCCTCATCAGTCTGTTGCTGCTGCTGTCCATTGGGTGTCTCGAGCGGATCGACTGGCTCATCGCCATTCTCCACAGCGGGTTTGGGTTTGGGGATGCCAAAGTGACGGAACCGCACGATGGCGCTCACCTCCTCGTCCGCAAACACCGGATTCTCCTCGTACACGATCTCCACGCGGACGTTGCGTAGGAGCAACTGGTCATGGATGGCGTGCGTGGGCATTGCTGGCTGGGCTGTTCAGCAGGAGGGGCCCTTTGTTGACAACGGCGCTGCTGTCACACCAGCTTGATCGCCTCGAAAAGCCGGGCGGGAGCGGCGCCGCGGGGCGCGGATTGAAAACCGCCCGGAATGGCAATTACCTCTTTGGGAAGATACATCCGAACAAGTGGTAATTGGTATCGACGACGGCAGTTCCGTACATAGCAGATTTTCAGCCAATGATACTCCTGATAAGGCTGCATAGCATACAGTTCGACTCTTAGGCACAATCGCCCGAACAAATCAGCTCCCCAACACTTTTCTCGCTGGTCGCTGCTCGCGCATCTCGGGTTTACGTCCAAGATAAGACAGTTCTCCTATCCCACCGAGAAGCCCGCTCGCCGCAGCCGATACCACCGCCACGCGGACCTATAAACTCGTCAATTTCCATTCCGGACGACTCCTGGGTCCCTTCGCAACCTCCATCTCCGAACTATCACCCGCCAAAAGGTCACCTATCACTTCCCCCATCGGGAATCCCTGTCTGCCCATCTCGAGTCGAAAGAGAATCTTCGCACTTTTTTTTTTCCCAAAGCCGGGGCATTATTATTCAGCAGCGTTCCAGTCTCCCCTCGTTCCTCTTCGCCATCCACACCGTCTCCCGCCCGTTCAACAGCCACTGAGCCCCTCCTCCCACCGATGAGCCTCCAACTGTTCAGCCAGGCGGGCAGCATTGACCGTCTCAAGGACGCGTTTTGGGACCGAGTCCAACTCGCAAGTCAACCGCCACAAGAGGACGTCATCGCTCACCAAGTGGCCGCCACCGCTGCCAACGCCACGAAGCCCCTGCCCGACAGCTCATGTTACTTCTGCTTTGACAAGGATGGTTGGGGCCCGATCGCTCCGGTCTACTCGGACCTCACGCTCTGCTTCATCAACGGTGCGCTCTTCACGGCAGCGTCCGCACATCTCCTCGTGAACGGTCTTCTCGAGATCCGCAAGATCAAGACCACAGATGCTCTTGTCTTCAGGAAGAACTGGATCTACTACGCCAGACTCGTGCTCGTGCTATTCCAGTTCATTTTCACAGCTGCCACGGCATTGCACGTCTACGACTCCAAAATTGGCGATGTCGACTTCATCCAACCAGTAATCCAAGCTATCGCCCTCATCTGTGCATTCCACCTCACCCACCTGGACTACAGATACAACAGGGTCACCAGCACAACGCTCCTAACCTATTGGCTCTTCACCTCCATCTTTGGCGCGTTGAAGGTGCTCAATCTCACATGGAGGAGCGACTACACCGCCGACCATGACTACTACGTCCTCTCAGTGTTCACATTTATCACATCCTTCCTCGCTCTCTTGGTCTCATGGATCCCAACAAAGCCAAGGACATACCACCCAGTGGAGAAGGAGAACCCTTTTGACTACGCCGACTTCTTTTCTAGAATCACTTTCTCATGGATGACGCCACTAATGAAGCAAGGGTATCACACTTTCCTTACCGAAGAGGATCTCCCACCACTCCCACAAGACTTCAAGTCTGGCAACATATCCGCAATGTTTGAGAAGAGATGGAGAAAGAAGGTGAACAGTTCTTCGAAGCCATCCCTTGGTTGGACAATCCTCGAAACTTTTGCCCCACAGGTCATCCTCGCTGCCGCGTTCAAGGCAATCCAGGATATTCTCCAGTTCACCCAGCCACAGATGCTCAGACTCCTCATCAAGTTTGTCGACGAGTACAACAATGGTGCCATCCCACCTCCACTGTCCCGTGGTGTCATGATTGTCATTGGCATGTTTGTCATTTCCGTGACACAAACCGCCTCGTTGCACCAGTACTTCTGGAACGTGTTCAACGTGGGGATGAACATCAAGTCCTCGCTCACCGCCACCATCTACAGGAAGTCTCTCAAACTCTCAAGTGAGGCTAGGGGCAAGAGCGCCACCGGTGACATTGTCAACCTGATGGCTGTGGACACACAGAGAATCGCAGACTTGGCCAACATGGGTTCCATCATCTGGTCTGGTCCGTTCCAGATCGTTCTGTGTCTCACCTCTCTCCACGGCTTGCTCGGTAACAGTATGTGGGTTGGTGTCTGCATCATGGTGATCCTCATTCCTTTCAACTCCTTCGTGATGAGATACATGAAGAAGCTCCAGAAGCAACAGATGCAGAACAAGGATGAGCGTACCAGAGTCATCGGCGAGATCCTCAATAACATCAAGTCCCTCAAGCTCTACGGTTGGGAGAAGCCATACAAGGACAAACTCAACAATGTCAGAAACAATAAGGAGTTGAAGAACTTGAAGAAGATGTCCAAGCTCCAGGCCTACCTCCAATTCCAGTTCAACATGGCACCAACTCTCGTCTCGTGTTGCACTTTCGCAGTGTTCCTCTTGATTGAGGACAGACCATTGAGTACGGACTTGGTGTTCCCAGCACTCACTCTGTTCAACTTGCTCGCCTTCCCACTTGCCATGCTCCCAATGACCATCACTGCGTTCATTGAGGCCCAAGTCGCCCTGGGAAGACTCCTCAAATTCCTCTCCGCTGAAGAACTGCAGCCAGACGCTGTCACCAAGGTTGACAAGGCTATCAAGAAGGGTGATGTCTCTGTCGAGGTTAAGGATGGTACCTTCCTCTGGCAGAAGGAGCCCGAGTACAAGGTTGCCCTTGAGAAAGTCAACTTTGTCGCCAAGAAAGGTGAATTGACATGTATCGTTGGTCGTGTCGGTTCTGGTAAGTCTGCCCTGATCCAGTCCGTTCTCGGTGACTTGAACAGAATTCAGGGTTCTGTGACAATCCATGGCTCTGTGGCTTATGTCGGTCAGGTTCCTTGGATCATGAACGGTACTGTCAAGGAGAACATCATCTTTGGACACAAGTACGACGCTGCGTTCTACGAGAAGACTGTCAAGGCATGTGCCCTCACTGTGGACTTTGCTATCTTGAAAGATGGTGATGAGACATTTGTTGGTGAGAAGGGTATCTCGCTTTCTGGTGGTCAGAAGGCACGTATCACTCTCGCAAGAGCAGTGTACGCCAGAGCAGACGTCTACCTCCTCGATGACCCACTGGCCGCCGTTGATGAACACGTCGGTAAGCACTTGACAGACCATGTCCTTGGTCCTAAAGGTTTGCTCGCCACTAAGGCCAAGATCCTCGCTACGAACAAGATCTCTGTGTTGTCCATTGCTGATAACATCACTCTGATGCAGGACGGTGCTATTACTCAACAGGGCACCTACGATGAAGTCATGTCTGTGAAGGACTCTGCTTTGAACCAGTTGATTTCCGAGTATGGTGCCAAGAAGGCTGAGGCTGAGGTTGAAGTCAAGGAGGAGAACATCAACTTTGACGACTTAATCTCCGAGGAGAACTCTGCTGAAGTTCAGTTTGACGCTTTGAGTTTGAGAAGAGCATCTGTCTCCACGCTCAACACCATCGGATTTGGTGGTGATGAGGGCAAGGAGTCTCAGAGAGAGCATCGTGAACAAGGTAAGGTCAAGTGGGAAGTGTACTTGCAGTACGCTAGAGCCTGTGGTACGAAATTTGTCATTGTGTTTATGTGCTTTGTGGTTGTTCCACAGTTGTTCTCTGTCTCTGGCAGTATCTGGTTGAAGCACTGGTCCGAGGTGAACACTGAGCGTGGTTACAACCCTGACGTTGGCTATTATTTGGGTATCTACTTTGCCCTTGGTGTTTTGGCTGCTCTTGCGGTCATGGTCCAGTCTATCATACAGTGGCAGTACTGCTCTATCAACGGTTCTCGTGTCTTGCACTCCAACATGATTGACAGCGTGCTGAGAGCACCGATGCAGTTCTTTGAGAACACTCCAATTGGCCGTATCCTCAACAGATTCTCCAATGACATCTACAAGATTGATGAGATCCTTCCAAGACACTTCAGTGGTTTCTTCTCCAACGTCTCCAAGGTTTCCTTCACTCTCATCGTCATTTGTTACTCCACTTGGCAGTTCACTTTCATGGTGATCCCACTCGTGGTTGTCTACTATCTCTTCCAACAGTACTACATGCGTGCCTCTCGTGAGCTCAGACGTCTTGACTCCGTTTCCAGATCACCGATCTACGCACACTTCCAGGAGACTCTTGCCGGTACTTCGACCATCAGAGGCTTCTCGCAGCAGAAGAGATTTGAACACATCAACCAGAACTGTGTGGATAACAATATGAGTGCTTACTTCCCTGGCGTCAACGCCAACAGATGGCTTGCTGTCAGACTTGAGTTCCTCGGTTCTTTGGTCATCGTTGGTGCTGCCGGTATGGCTGTGTTGACTTTGAAGTACGGTACCATCACTGCAGGTCTCGTTGGTTTGTCCGTTTCTTACTCTCTTCAGATCACACAGTCCTTGAACTGGATTGTCAGAATGACTGTGGAGATTGAGACCAACATTGTCGCTGTCGAGAGAGTGATGGAGTACTCTGCTTTGACACCAGAAGCTCCAGAGATCATCGAGCCAAGACCAGACCCATCGTGGCCTCAGAAGGGTGAGATCGTCTTCAAGGATTACTCCACCAGATACAGAGAGGGTTTGGACCTCGTTTTGAAGAAGATCAACTTGCAGATCAAACCAAAGGAGAAGATTGGTATCGTTGGAAGAACCGGTGCAGGTAAGTCCTCGTTGACATTGGCCCTCTACAGAATCATTGAGGCTGTCGAAGGTGAGATCTTGATTGACGGTATCCCAACAAACAGTATTGGTCTTGAGGACCTCAGACACAGACTGTCCATCATCCCACAAGATTCCCAGGTGTTTGAAGGTACCATCCGTGAGAACATTGACCCTACACATCAATTCACCGATGAGCAGATCTGGAATGCCTTGGAGCTGTCACATTTGAAGGAACATGTTTTGGCTATGGGCTCTGAGAACGAGGGTCTTGATGTGAAGCTGAGTGAAGGTGGTTCGAACTTGTCCGTTGGTCAGAGACAGTTGATGTGTCTTGCTAGAGCTTTGTTGATTCCATCCACGATCTTGGTGCTGGATGAGGCCACCGCTGCCGTTGACGTTGAGACTGATGAGATTGTCCAGGAGACTATCAGAGATGCCTTCAAGGAGAGAACCATCCTCACCATTGCACACAGACTCAACACAATCATGGACAGTGACAGAATCATTGTCCTGGATAAGGGTGAGGTGAAGGAGTTTGATTCCCCAGAGAACTTGCTAAAGAACAAGGATGGTATCTTCTACTCTCTGGTCAACTCCGGTAAGGAGAACGGTCTCATTGATGAAGACAACTGATAGACCTAAGACAAAAAAAAATGATTTGTACACTACAGAATACATCGATTGAGTTTTCAAAACAAGGGCAAAAGTTTCTATTGTACAGAGTCGGTGTTGAAGAACGCAAACACCAAAGCGACATTACGGAAAGAAAGAAGAAAAATAACAACGAGCAATGGCAGGCAAAATTGTAACAAAGACTTTGGAAGACATTAGTTGATGGTGTTATCCACCTGGTGGAAGTCCAGAATCTCGGAGTACATCATGACCCTCCAGGTATCAATAGGCAAGTCGGCATCGTTGAAACTCCAGTCAAACTTCTCCTCTGCGACTGGCTCGTCAGTTGGGTCGTGGTATGGAGCCAAGTATGGATGCTCGAGCACATCAGCGGCGGCAACTCTCTTTCTTGGGTCAAACACAAGCATCTTCTCCAACAAGTCAACAGCCTCTGGCTCAACACCCTTGAATCTCTCGCTCAATGGGATTGGGTCTCTCTGTGGCAAGGACTTGACAAACCTCAATGTATTTTCGGATGCAATGGTGTCAATCACATCCGCTGGTGGGGTACCTAACAACTCAGTGATGATAGAGAACTGATGCACGTGGTCCTTACCCGGGAAGAGAGGCTTACCTTCAATCATCTCGGCAAAGATGCACCCCGCAGACCAGATATCCACCTTGGTGTCATACTTCTGCCACGTGAGCATAATCTCTGGTGCTCTGTAGTATCTTGTGGAGACGTAGCCTGTCATCTGTGGGTCCTGGACTCTGGCCAGACCGAAGTCGCAGATCTTCAAGTCACAGTTCTCGTTGATGAGGATGTTCGATGGTTTGAGGTCACGGTGAATAACACCGGCGGAGTGCACGTACTTGAGGCCTCTGAGAATCTGATAGAGGAAGTATTGAATGAACTGCTTCTCGAGCGGTCTGGACGTGAGCAGTCTGTGAAGGTCGGTACCTTGGAGCTCAGTAACGAAGTAAATGTCCTCGAGTGGGGAGAGGAAGATGTCTTCGAGTGTAATGAGGTTCTCGTGTCTGAGATGTTTGAGAAGTTTGAGCTCTCTGTACGTTCTCTTGGCCAGCACCGGCGTGGAGAATGGCTTCATGATCTTCTTGATTGCAACGTTTTGCTCGGTGAGCTTGTCTTTGGCGGAACACACCAAACCAAAGGCGCCCATTCCCACAGGATTGAGCTCTGTGTATCGGTTGGTGATCTCAAAGACCGTACCAAAGATCTGTGTTCTGCTGGGATGTTAGTAGGGCCATTGAGTGCGGTGGGCGGCACAATAACTCACCTCACAAACTCCTCTTGTGACATTTAGGCGGTCGGATGTGTGGGTAGCAATGTTTGGGTCCTGTGGTCTCGATGGCCGGAAAGGAGCGACGGGAGGGCACACAGAGGGGCAGGTGGGGAAGAGGGCAGTGTGGGGGTGGGGCGGCGTCGGATTGTTGCACTGTCTAGCGGTTGTTGATGGCGTCGGTTGTGCACCTATTAATAAAAAGTGGAAGGCAGCGCAGCTTAAAATCCCAAAAACGTCCGTCGTCGGTGCGCCCGCGACAAAACGGTCGGCGAAAGCGTTGTCCTGCACACCGCTGGTTCGATGGTCGATAAACGGCGGCCACGAGCCTTTGTGGTGCTTACCGAGACAGTACCAATGGGTTTAGGAGATACATCTAGGATCTATCCGGCGAGAAAACCCCCACCATAGTCCCGCAACGTGCTCACTTCATTCCCCCAGCACTCCAGCCAGCCGATGATGTCATAGTTGACAGCGGCTCTACACACCCGCACATACACCTGAGCATCTATCAGAACACCCGAACATTTGTGGTGCCCTTTCCATCCACACAAATGAATTCAGGTATCTGGGGATTGCGAAGAGCTAAAGAGAAGGAATAGAATGATATATAATCAGTAATATTGGCTGTAGCTGTTTATTGCCTCAGATTTAGCGTACCTCGTGATTTTTGATGATCGAACGCGTTCTACAAAATGAATGGTTTCTGAGTGAACTAAATAATTTCGAGAATGGACGTACTCTTTCTGAGAAGTTGAATATTTTTCGCCTAAATCTGTGGGAAATTGACAAAACTGAGGCCAGAAGCATATAATTTAGAGTTTTTGATGATTTTTCATATGTTTCTTTTCTCTGAATTCCCAAAACTCGATATTTTTAAAGCCATATGAAATATCGACACAAAAATGATCGGGTTTCTATATATGTCCAGGTGTTTGTTTGGCTGTATGTTCGGGTGTTTCGAGGGGTGTCGCCTGGGTAATCGATTCCTCATCGCTAATTCTTCAACTTCCAGTCCTTCGAGAATATCCCAGTACCGCTGGAAGACCCTTATATATTATATATCAAAGCTAAAAGGAATAGTGCACGCTTGACATTTGTATCTTGGTACTAGTGGGGATGTAAAAATATGAGTTAGCTTATACGACACGAAGTAAGCTGCCGCTCTAGTTGCTCGGTCCAGTCATCAATATTAAACTTCTGTGCTAGCGTTCAGACCAGTTAGCAGTACTTGTGTTATATGTTGCATACCGATTTCTACCGGGCGATTTTCGCGTGTATTCTTTTCGTGGGAAGTAGAAATCCGTATGGCACGGGGCGTACCAAAAACTACTTGACAGAAGCAACCCGCCATATCTAACGTCGCCGGCCTTTTCAGAGCACCAAACTAGCCTGATCACTTCAACAATGAGACGAGTACCTGTAGTCTCAAAACAAAGCTCTCAGGCCTCCAAGACTGACAGGAAGCTGGAAAAGTAGTTTCTGGTACGACGACGTGGCGCGCCGGGTAGCGTCAAAGTCCGTAGGCAAACTTGCGAAAATGATCTTCTCTGCCTCCAAACTTTGTTGATCAGATGAACTATGTTTGAGTGTATCTAACTCGTGGAAAAGGGGTTCATTTTTTTTCAACACAAAGCTTTCCATGTTCTCAGGTACCACAAGTAAACGCCACGTGCTTTCTATGAGCTAGAGTGCGCTGTCACCGTGGACATGATGGGACAAAGGTCACACTCTCATTTCGACGAAAGACCATGCTTATGAGTTCAGCCTTTGCTGGAGCTCTGGCGAAAGGAGCAACACATAAATTTGAAGCGGTTCCAGGACCTTTAGGTATTCGGATACATATTGACGGGCTCCAGAAAGATTTTACTAACGTAGATTTAGCGGCGGTGCTAGTCCATAGAGTCTAGATGGTCTAGAGCGCCCGCCTTAACTATAACCAAGAGTCTCCCAGGACTAGTCTGTGAGAGCTGAGGGTCTGGGTCCGCGCGCTGGCCTTTCTAATCAACAAATTGACTTGAAACGATACGCTGTAGTAGCCAAAACTGTCCAGTTAGTCGCTGTTACCAATCATGAGACCTGCTGCCTAATCGGCGTTGATTTTGAACGCGTGAACAGCAGTATGAGGTGGCCGGGAGTGAGTTTTTATCAGAAGAGCTCAAGTAGATTTTAGTACAAGGTGGCGCTTTTTCACCGCCAAATTGTTTTCCGGTAGTTTTTGGGACAAAGCGCACCATACGGTTAACTACTTCGGGCCGAAAGCTACATTTTGAAATCCGGTCCGGAGTTAATGGTGCTCAACATATATCTCAGATCATTATAGCTGCGTTTCACCCATTTCGTCAGGAAGCTGCTGGTGGGGAATCTCTACCGACCCTTCCACTGCAAGCTAGCCAACCATTACCACTGTTCATAGCTGAGTATCGAGGTTCTTGGTAGTTTGGAAAGATAAAGCTATATATCTACCTGCTAAAGACCCGATTGTATTCTAATTCCAGCTCAAGAGCAAGCGTCATATTAGATCACAGCCGTCACCAGCCCCATGCCACCAAGAAGACCAAGCTGACAGAACAGGAGGCACATACAAAGCCCATGAGGTTTAGTAGTACTACAGCTCTGAAAATTGATCGTGCTCCCTGGTCTTCTCAGAGGACAGCTCCAACTCCTCTGTGGAGCGAGACAGGTTTGCTTGAGACAACGTTCTCGAGAGCGTCGCGCAAGGATAAACAGCAAACACAGTCTCGGGCCTTTATTTTGTGTCACTCATCGGAGCAACGCCCTGAACCCTGTTTAGCACAAGCATCCTTGCCTGTCGCCCAGAACACGTCAAGCCGGGGTTTGTTGATGCAACTTTGTCAATGCCCAATCGAGTAATCGTCGTCCGTACCCGACTGCTGGGACCAGCGCACTTGCGCAGTCGCGGAAATTCTTTGCGCTTTGCACTGTTTACGTCTTTCCTAATTTGGCAGAATTCCCGCCAAAATTTCAGGATCTCGTGCGCGATTTGTAAACAAACACGGACGGCGACGCGCTCGTGTTGTTCTCTGCGTCCTCCCAGATCCACTAGGGCTAGGGCTGATTGCTCTGTAACCACAAAGGATAACACAGGCCATGATGTAGCGTACATTGGTACTGGTCGTTGCAAACGGAAGAAGGACGGGATCAGAAATCAGGACTCGTGGACGTCAGAGGCCCGTGTCCAGCAGGCTTTTTTTTGATGTTTTCTACGGAAAGGATTTGCGCGGATCATACAGGAATCTAGTTCGTCGGATTCGTGGAGAGCTTGTCTGTGTGGTATGGGTGTGTGTGTACTACCTGTGTACCACCTTTGCGGGTATCTTCGAGCTTCACGCGCTTTGTCCCTGTCTCTGGCTGGCCACCCCTTCCCGAAGAAGAGTGAACAGCTTCCAAAAGAGGTTAACCGTAACTCCTCCGCGTACCCGCGTAGGCCCAAGGTTGTAGTGGTAGACAACAACAAACAAAAGCGTGATATCCACTGGTATCCGCGGCAATGGCAGGTCTGCGACGCGCGCTCGTGTGGGTCCATCTTCACTGTTGCCGGGCCGATGGCATGGACGATGAGGTGCCACA
Organism: Petasospora rhodanensis; assembly: GCA_030569395.1. Lineage (NCBI taxonomy): Eukaryota > Fungi > Ascomycota > Saccharomycetes > Phaffomycetales > Wickerhamomycetaceae > Petasospora > Petasospora rhodanensis. The sequence continues at coordinate 89,553 of JAJMKQ010000245.1, forward strand.
TGGACGAGAGTAGAATTTCTCCTGATAGCATAGCTTAGCAGTTAGCCTTCTATTAGCTCCTTCACATACAAAGATTATTTGGATTCCAGAAGGGCTCACCACGCTGAGCCTTTCAAAGGCAGCTCGGTTGGGCAGGCGTTCTGAGAATTACGCAGAGGTTGTCTCGGCTGAAGGGCTTTTTCCGCCTTGCCGTCGAGGCTCCAGCGTAATTTTCAGAACGGTCGCGGACTCTGGACCGCAACCGCTGGTTGCGCGCGCCCTACAGCGGTATGTCCGAAAGGGCTCAAAGGCGGGCGAGCTTCAGCGAGAGGAGCTTGTAAAAAAATGAGGGTCGACGGTGCCAGAGTCTAGGAAGAGACGTCGAGGATCTACAGAGTGTGTAGACAGCCACCTTTGAGCGAGGTTTTGAGGTTCTACAAGCCACCAAATTCAGCCGCTGGGGCCCCTGCCTACGATTTTCTTTGTTCCTCGCTTCGAGTATGCTGGGTGTACATTCAGCAGGAACGCGCCAGATTGCACGGCCACGGGCCATCGGGGTCAAACCCTGTGGAGAGGGCGGGCTTATCAGTCAAGAATAGTCCGACATCGACGTAGTGAGGCCCAGCTTTGGTAAGAGTGGGCTTTCAACGTTAAAGGGTTGCCTTAGAGTAGAGCTGTCGACACATGCGCTGGGTTGGGCGGTCGGCCAGCCCATTTCCTGCTGGGGGTGGATGTTTTTTCCCCCGCCAAAATCCCCGCCGAGCCAGGGCAAAACAGCGTCGCTGGGCAGGAGCCAAAGCTGATCCCGGTGTGGCAGGCTTGAAACGCAGGCGTACCACCATGTGGGGTCACCCTCTACGTACCCATGGCTACTACCTACCAAAGTGGGCTGGCTGGGTCAGTCTAGAACAAAGGTCGAAGACACCGCCTTCGAGACCACTGCAGTAAGCTGAAGCACAAGGGGTCCTTGTTGACAACCACTTCTGCTCGTTCAGAGATCCCATGTTTGGGTTCAAGAGTTGTCGACGTGTGCACCTCCCAGATCAAACGCTTCTCTAGTTTTGGTCGTTGGTCTGTCGTGTCGAGCTTGCCTACGCGGAAAGAAGCACGCAGCTGAACCCAGAACAAAAATCGCTCCACTTGACGTCCCGTGAAAAGCGGATCATAGGAAATGTGCTGTAGATACAGGTTGGTGTTCGAACATGTCAAGGTGTGTACGTAGGCGAGGGTGCCTTTGCCGTTGCTTTCGAAACCGACCAGAGCTCGAAGCGCAAGGAAACAGGTTCCTTGTCTTCCACCTACGGCGGCAAAGGGGGCAAGAGATAAGCTTGCAATAGATAGGGGAGCCCGTGAGGCAGCATACCCCTAGATTTTCGGTCTGAGTAGAGCCACAGAAGGCACGGGATGAATGTGGTGTAGTTCATTAAACTATCATGAAAGTATCCTGGAGCAAAAGAGCCATCGTAGTAGTTGTTTTGATCCAGCTTGATGGCTCCCTGGCCTCTCAGCGTTTTAAAAATAGAATCTTTGTTTTGTTTTTTTCGCACGTTTCTTTCTTTTTCTGCGCCGACCCCCTGTTGAAAACTGTACGCTGACATCTTTCGCGCCGCCGTGATGTCTGGATGTATTTCCTCATTCGGGTAGGCTCAGCCCGAATCTGGACGACCGCCGCACCTAGCCCGCATGAGCCTGCTGCACGCGGACGTGGCTCTGGTCAAAGCGTAAACAGACGGTACATGACGAGACTCGCGGCAATCTTCGCCACTGGAAAAAAAACTATAAAGGGGTCCGCTCCCGCTGTTTCCTGGCTCCACCACCAACCACCTTTTCTTCTTCGTTCATCACCAACTACTTACACTCGCTTCTTACAATGTTCGCCCAGGTCCTTGCCGTCGCCGCCGCCGCCTCCGTTGCCTCCGCCGCTTACTCTAACGCCACCTCTACCGAGGTCGTGTTCTCCAACTCCACCACTGTCCTCACCGTCACCTCTTGTTCCGAGAACAAGTGTTCTGAGACTGAGGTCACCACTGGTGTCACCGTTGTCACCTCCACCTCCGAGGGTGTCGTCACTGAGTACACTACCTACTGCCCATTGTCCTCTGACGTTACCTCTACCGCCACTGAGGAGGTCACCTCTACCGTTGCTTCCAACTCCACCACCGCTGAGGTCTCTACCTACGAGGGTGCTGCCGTCAAGGCCGTCCCAGCTATCGCTGCTTTGGCTGCTGGTGTTGCTCTTTTGTTCTAAGTCTATTGACTGAACCAAAAGTTGTAACGCATCTGTGATACCACACATCATTTTATTTATGTTTTTACGTTTTAATTGGATTGGAGGATAAACAGATGCAATGTAGAGTAGACTCTCGTTCCTTCCTAACTGGCTGCTGTCAAGGTGATTTGAGTCCTGTTGTGATCAGTCACTTGAAATCGTCAGTCATCAGGCCTCGTTGGCTGGCAGGGACAGGGGGCGGGCTTTGCCCACGTCAGTTTTTCGTCGCGCCGATCCGACGATCCTGGTCTTTTTTTGGGCCAGTGGGTTTGTTTACTGTAGAATGTCCGTTTCCCTGGAAACGGATGGTTGGTCAGACGTTTTGTGAAAATTTTTATTGGCTGGCCCCGCTCGCGAAACGTGTTGTTGCCAGGGAAACGAAGAGTTGAGGTCTCCTCTCGGACCGGATTTTTGCCCTTTGGCTGCCTTTTTTTAGCAGATCTCTCTCGAAGATTTGCTTTGTGTGCTAGTGTTATATGGGTGATCAGGGGTTTAGGTTATACCAGCGGTAAAGAGTGGGATTTCTTGCCTGAACAGCCCAAAATCCCGCCAAATTGTGCGTTGTTTCAGAAGTTCTACCCCCACGAACGCTGAAAAATGTAGCCCTTCTGGCCCACCAAAGGAAAACCTCGAGCCTTGGGGCATCCGGATATGCATGGCTACAAAGGGTTGAAACGGATCTGAAAGCCTCGGCCTTCTTAGGGGACGTCCACGGGTCCCTCGTTTTCAAAATTTCCGCAGAAAAAATTCCACAAATCTGGAGGGAGGCTTGACGAGAATTGACGTAAAACTCGGGTATGTCAGGGATCCCCAGGTTACTGTGTTCTTTGGTATCCGATATCTTTAATTGTCTCTAATAGCGTTTAAGTAAAACTTCCAGCCCATGGAATGAACCCCAATTTTCACGAGTCGTTAGGCCTCGATCTATCGTACTCTACGCTCACTTTATATTCACTTCCTCGAGATACTAGCCACCATAAGGCCAATAATACGCTACCTATCTGATCGGGTTCAATTTACTTGAGGTTTCATGGAACCTGTACGACGTCATCTCAGTTTTTTCTGCAAAAAAATTTGCGGAAATTTTGAAAACGAGGGACCCGTGGACGTCCCCCTACAAACAGGATTCCTGGTTCAAAAGTGTTGATACGCACTGCTGCCTTCCAGGAATGGGTCCTTGTGAAGCTAGACAAGCGTTATCAAGTGACTGAACCAGGCTCGCAGCAGTTTCAAATTATAATGCTCAAGAACAAACTCTAATTAGCCAGGATGAAAATCACCGTATGTTTGCAACTTCGGGCAATCAGATGAAGTCCATGTCCGTGTAGAGACTCTTCTCCGTACTGGCCATTTCAGCTTTGACAATATGTACAGTGGCAAGCCCCGTGGGGTTCAGTTGTACTTTGAAAAGCCCTCTCAACATCATGAAGTGCCCCTGTTCGGCCTCAGTAACCTTCTTACCATCCACTGTCAAGTCAGCCTGAGCCAAACCAGAGGTCTCGAGCACAAACGTCTCCCCGTCATCATCTTGACCCCAGTTACCAAGCATCTGCCTCAGCTTCTTTCCAGCCTTGCTGAATGAGAGGAGTCTCCCGTACTGATATGAGACATCTGGGTTCTCAATTTGGATGATCAACACTCTAGGGATTTGGTCAACGTAGTGTCTCTGGTACTGGAACAATCCATCTGAATTAGGCTGGACGAGACACTTGTGGTCAAGGTACTCGAGTGATACCACAATCTCCTCGCGCCTGTGGAATGGGTTGTACGTGATCTTGTACTTGATCAACTTCTGGACCAGCCCGTTGAATCTGTAGTACTTGGCCTCCTTGATGAGAGATCGTCTGTGAGTGTCTGATCTGATTTCGATTTCGACTTCCTGGAGAATGGATACGAGCTCTTTCAGAAGCAGAGGACAACGATTCAGTGTCGGTGCTGCCTGTGGTGGTGGTCTGATCCAGTTCATGTCAACGATGATCTGTGAGATATCCTTGTAAAGCACATCGTTACCGATCGTGAAGAAGTTCGGCGTGTTCCCCGGTGTGTTGAGTAATTTCTTGGGGATCTTGACAGACTCACCACTGATGTTGACGAAGTAGTACTCAGAATTGAGGATCAGATTTCTCAAGCGTGGGAGGTTGTAGTAAAGTGCATCGATGAACACTTTCGTGAATGTGTCAGCGTCGTGGATCTCGAGGTAGTACCCTTGCAAATGCGAGTAGATCATGCGGAACACTTCTGGGGAGCGGTCAATCAACAACGTCTTATCTGCGTTCTTCTCATTGGCGAAGTAGTTCGTGAAGTACGACGGACCGTCTGACGAGAGAGAAGCGCCACTGTTTTGCGGGTGTTAGCCATCTTCATCGTGTACAGGGTCCGGCCCATGGGTGGAAAGATCGAGACTCACCTCAAAATAAATCGTTCATTGCCGATTTGAATCGTGTACATCTTCTCATGCGGAAGGAACTTCTTGATGGCCGGGTCATACTCAGAATTCATCGTGGCGCTGTTCGTATGGGACGCCTGGAGAAGGGTAAACGAAGATGCAAGTTGCGCTTCAATTCTCTCCGCCATCAAACGAAAAAAGCGGGCGCGGAGATGGCCGATGAGGGTAGTGGGCGGGGAGGATTTGGCAAGTGAGACCACAGAGAAGAAGGTTAAGCTACAAGACACAGATAATCAACGGAGGAAACATCAAAATGTCATATCAGCGAACTTAGAGCTTGGCGAGAGCGGCATCAGCACCAGAAACAGTGACATCCTTAGATGGCTCCTTCTCAGCGTAGGTGACGATACCATCTTCGATGATGATGGTGTATCTGGCGGTCATAGTGACAGGACCGTTCTCAATAACCCAGCCAATGGACTTGGAAAAGGTGGCACCTGGGTCTGAGCCGAACTCGATAGGTGGCTTCTGGCCGAGAAGCTTACCCCAGGCAGAGGTGACGAATGGGGTGTCCTGGGTGATGACAAACACCTTGTCAACACCCTTAGCAGCGAACTCGGAGGCCTTAGCAATGAAGCCTGGGATGTGTGTCTTCGTACAGGTTGGAGTGAAGGCACCTGGGGCACTGGTGATGACGATCTTCTTGCCCTTCAAGTTCTCCTGAGACAACTTGAAGAGGATTGGGATTCTGCAGGAGAGGGAGTCCTTCTGGTCCTCGGCGTCGTATGGGACGTACTGGAGGGAGAAGCCCTCTGGGAAAGGTTTGCCAACTTCGAAGGATGCCATTGTGTCTGATAGGTGCGGTTTGAGCGTTGTGGGCGGGTGTGGTGTGGGATGAGAGGTGCAGGATTTCATCCGGCTTTTATACCCCTGACTTGATTGCCACCCGCTGAGTCCGAGATGTACGAAGTACGAAGGGAATGCTATGTGTGAGCGCCGCTCGCTGGCACAATTTTTTTTGGGGTTTGCTAGCAGTACAGAGCATTGAGCATAGTGCCACCTTAATACTTCATGGTATCACCCTATACAACTAGAAAGGGACAGCCAAGTGCCTCTTACACTCAACACCCCAGATCTGCCAAATAGCCCGTGTAACTTTCCTTTTTGGGACTATTGCTTATGTCAGCGATACGCAGCTTTGGCGCACTGCGCGCTTCTTTTCCAACACTTCTGTCTCTTTTACCGTTCAAATCACGCGTCACGAGCCATGGAAAGAACTCCCAGACGGCATCAGGACTCTATGGAACATATGTCTATCCCTGACACTTATGCACCTGAACCGTTGCTCTCCTCTCCAGAGCGTTCTGTCATTGATCTCGCCACCGATGGCCAACATGACTCGGACAATGTCTACTCTTTCGAGCCCGTGGATACGCTGAAATTCAGCAAGACAGCCAGTAACACGGTGAACACAGAGCCAAAGTCACTACCACAAAGCCAGGTGATCACACTGGACTCCTCAGCGAAGGAAGAAGGATCAGCATCACGAGCCTTCTCTATCGACGATGAGGATGTGATCGACGACAGCTCAGGGCTCTTTGAAGTCTCCCAGAAGGAGTTCCTCAATTCCCAGAAGCAGACACTGAACTCTCAGAGGCACACACAACACAAGGCACTAGCACACCTTGATAAATTTGGAGATGATTCATCAGAGCGCGACGACGATCTACGATCAGGCCAGTCGCCACTGAACACCCCACAGCGAGCGTTCCCCACAAGAGACATCATCACATCGTCGTCTCCCGTTGCTACACAAACACAAGAAACACAACCACTTCCACGTGGTGGAGCCATGGCACCAAGTGCTCAACTTACGAGCTTCAGAATGCAATCACCAGTGAAGATCAAGTCAGCGAAAACCACTCCAAAGAAGCGCAACTTCCTCGTGAAGCAGGATTCATACACACTGCCCCACCTCCTTTCGCCCACAAAGTCCACGATGGCTGCTATACAAGGGAGCTCACCGTCCAAAGAAGTCACAACACCGAAATCAGATCTTTCGTCGTCCCCATCAATCTACTGTACCGCACGTCAAACAGTGAATCAAGAACCGGAGTCACCACAGTACACTATCAAGACCTCCGCAGTGAAGTTCAAAGGAAAAGTTTCCCTTCAGCAGTCATCTCCATTTGGTGCTTGCCAAACAAGGGTCATCCCAGTGAAGAGAGATGCAGTGGAGGAGATCTTAGACACATCCGATGATGACGGCGACGAAAGTGGGATCAGCATCATCGAGATCACGAGGACAGTGAAGAAGCAAAAGAGGGATGAGGATGTCGTGTTACAAGTACCAAGCAGCCAGGGACCAGCTTCAAGTCTCTTCTCAAGTCCACTGAGGGGTAAGAGTCCCCTCAAGATGAGTCCCTTGAAAAACACTCTGACAAGCGAGTCACGGGATGGGAGTCCAACGAGGAAGCCAAAGAAGAATACAACGAAGATTCTTGAAGAGCAGGATGAGTTTGATCTCATGTCCATGGAGCAACTCAGACAGAAATCTATGCATTTTGGACTCAAGAACGTGAAGAGCAAGGCCGCAGCAGCTGAGGCCCTACGACAGATCTCCAAGTTCCTCAGCCAAGAGTCGATTCAGAAGCTGTCAGAGTCACAAAACATCAACCACTCACAGAACATTGTCAAGACAGATCTATTTGCAGCATTGGATGAAGCAATTGTTGAGAACAAGGAACTCTGGGAGAAGATCTACACCTTTGAGCCCATGAAGACGCCCGAACTGCTTGAGTACTTTGAGGAGAAGGGGTTTAACATCAAGTACGAGTTGTTCAAAGACTGGTGCGACCATAACAGCATTTGCCTCACAGATGAATTCAAGAAGAATGACGACGCCAACTAATGATTATAGAACACTTTCGCATATCGAGTCTCTTGTGTATTTTCAGACGTAGTGCAATGGTTAGACCAAACTCAACATGGCCTTCTTGGTAACGGTTCTGATGATACCGATCCAGCGGGCAACCTGCTCAAAGTCAGAATCCTCCAAAGCCTCCTGCAAACCAGGCAAGGTCTGACCAGCATAACCAGTGTATCTACCAGAGGCAAAGACGGTGTGCTTGAACCAGTCTCTACCGTTGAGACCTGGCTCGTAGAGGAAGTTCTTCTCCAAGTCCTTGAGCACCTCGTTAGCGGCAGCGACACGCTTGTTGAAGAACCACTTCTTGAATGGGTTCTTGGACTTGGAAACGTCATTGTCCCACTGCTTCTGGAGAGAGTCCATGTACTTGTCGTGCTTGACGGCAACGCGGAGGAAGCCATTGATGTTGTGGTTGGTAGCCTTGATCAACTTCTCCAAGGTGAAGTTTCCATGCTTCTCAACAGAGATCAAACCACCACGTCTTTCACAGAAAGTGTAGTCATCCTCATCAAGGGTGACTGGCTGGCTCAACCACTTCTTTGGAATGGCCTCGACCTTCTCAGCAAAGTAGCCCTTCAAGGCCTCAGCGAAATCGCCAGCAACGTAGGACTGCAAGGTCTTTGGCTCGGTCATGTGGATGGCAAGAAGACCCATGTACTGGGCAACGGTGTTGTGGAACTTCCAGTCTGGGTCAACGTAGGTGGCCATCCAGTGGTAGGAGTGGTAGTTGGAGTGGTAGTGGTAGACAGCGTCACCGTTAGCTGGGTCGGAGGCGAAACCCATGTCGACAGATGGGATACCCAAGTGCTCGTAGAAGGAGGTGTAGTCGGAACCGGAACCGAGGATCTGAACACCTGGAGTTCTGGTAGCGATGTGGTGGGCCAAAGTGTAGTTGGAGTGTGGGTATGGCACCCACTTAGCAACGTCCAAAAGCAGCTTCTCCATCAATGGTGAAGCATTCAAGTTGAATCTGGAGCCAACAGCAGCAACATCACAGTTCAAGTAACCAACAGCCTCCTTGCCGAGCTTGGCAGCGTACTTCTCAGCGTAGGCAGTAGAGCCAAGCAAACCGTGCTCTTCACCATCCCAGGAGGAGAACAAGATGGAGTACTTTGGCTTCCAGCCAACCTTGAGCAATTCACCAAAGGCTCTGGCAATCTCCATAACAGCAGCGGAACCAGAGTTTGGATCACCGGCACCACCCTTAATCCAGGCGTCTCTGTGGTTACCGATGACGAGGAGACGGTCCTTGTCTTCACCCTCAATCAAACCGTGCACGTTGAAGATGTCAGTGAAGTTGTAGGTGACATTGTTGAACACGTTAACGTGAGCCAGGGATGGACCAGTGGTGTACTCAAACTTGTCCAAACCACCCTTGAAGCCCAAGTCGAGACCGTAGCCGTTCAGCTCTCTGAGAATTGGTTCGGCCTCCTTGTAACTGATTGGGAGAGATGGAATGCGTGGAATGGTGGTCAAGTTGGCCACGGCTTCTGGAGAACCGTCGGTGAAACGAGCTGGGTCACCTGGAAGCATGGACAAGAACTGGACAGAACCACGCTGAATGGAGGATGGGTTTCTACCTGGGCCCTTTGGATATGGCTCAACGTCCAATGGGATGTAGTCGTCAGCTGGGTCAGAGTAGATGATGACACCAATGGCACCAGCCTCCTGGGCAAACATAACCTTCAAGCCTCTGAAGATTCCACCGTAACGGACAATAACAACAGCGCCCTCAACCTGGACACCCTTAGCCTTGAGCAAGTCAAAGTCCTGCTTGGTACCGAAGTTGGCGTACACCAATGGACCGGTAACGTTACCGTTAGCGGAGTAGCCGTGGAAGGCTGGGATCAAGTCATCACCAGAGGTGGTTGGGTCCTCCTCGAGGACATCCTCAACCAAACTGGCCTCGTGGACAACCTCGTACTCGTGCTTGCCTGGCTTCAACACCTTAATGGAGTTGCCTTCACCTGGGTAGTTGATGTAGACGTTGTGGTTCTCAATCCAGGTCTTCATGCCATACTCCTCCCATTTCTCAGCGGTCCACTCAGCCAATTGGAGGGAGCCCGGACTACCAGCCAAATGTGGGATCTGGGTGTACTTGTAGATCCAGTCACCGGCGTAGTTGGAGGTCTCGAGCACAGTACGGTAGGCAGCACTGACAGCAGCGACACCGTCAAGTGGCTCGGTCTGGGTACGGAACGAGGTGCAGCCCAATTGGTTCACCAGGAACCACCCTGCACAACCAGCGAGTGCCCACTTGGCAAGCTTGGAGCGTCTGGAAGGAGATCTTGCCTTATCTCTGGCAATGAGCTCCTCCTTCTCGTCCATGACGGGAACGGAATCGTAATGTCTCATCGTGTGCACTGCAGGCAAAGTGTTCAGTCTGTTGAGACGTTTCTCAGAACACGGGTGCATTGCAGGTCGGAGGTCTGGGAAAGAGGGAAGCAAGGGTTTATAAAGGGAGCAAGTGAGTGTGGCACTATCAAACGCGGGAGGCGGGAGGCGAAAAAAAGGAGAGTCGGGGGAAGCCCAAAACGCACTTACCGCCGTGATAAGGACTGAGCTGCAGGCGGAGCGGGATTGGGTCGTTTGCAAACTGGCTCAAATAGTCCGACCCGCCGTGGTGTGGTGAGGTCGCTTGCGCTCAATTGGGCCTCCACGAGGTCAATTGGGCTCACAGAGGCTCTTGTAAGCCTCTAAAACCTGCTCAGCCCACCTCGGGGCATTGTATGCGAAAAGTGCCCAAACTTTAATACCCCCGCCTCGGACTGGCTGGGGCTCCAGGCAGGGCGTGCTGAAATTTACGTAGTGCCTCCGAGAGGAGCTCTGCCGAGGGCCGCGAGTTAGACGGAGCCCCACACGTCCCAGGCAGAGTGCGCTCGCGTAGTTTTCAGCACGGCGCCCACCCCGAGCAGCGCGGAAGCTCATTGGCCGCGGGCCTGCCGGTCCAGCCCGAGGGGTGAAGTGGTGTCCGGGTTTGTGGTTTGAGACCCGCCCAAGTGGAAAAAAAGTCGATCAACCGTGTCAAAGCGGTGGGCCAAGCGAGTGGAGACCCCAACCACACACGAAATGTTGTTCAGACAGGCCATCAGAAAGACTTTCTCCGGTGTTCGCCACCAGTCCACTGCCTCCAAGGCCAAGGACGCCGCTGCCAACCTCATGGACACCGTCCAGGGTTATGTCTCCAAGACCGTCTACTGGACCAAGGTGACCGGTGAGCTCGGCAAGCAGGTCTGGCTCAAGGAAAAGCTCTCCCCACCATCCATTCACGAGATCCAGTCCGTCTACCAGACGTTGTACACCCAGGGTTTCTACTACGCTCAGAGACCAGCTGAGTTCCTCACCATCCTCAAGTCCTCTGTTGACAAGAACTTTATCATCAACTCTGCTGCCTACGTTGTCCAATTCGCCGGCTTGTTCGCTCTTGGTGAGGCTATTGGCCGTCGTAACCTCATCCGTTACCCATCCTTTGAGGAGCACCACTAAGCGTACTCTGATGTTCCCCAACTTTGATACGATATGACAAGAAAAAGAAGAGGTGGGAGTGGGTGTGACACTGGAATCCATGATTCACTCTGTCTGATGAAGGTGGCTGTTTTGTTTCGCATATAAATATGTATATAGGGTGCTGTGTATGACTTGAGGTCGTACTACAGCTACTCGTCGATATTCACGTTAGAAATTATGAAAAAAAAGGTCTGTAAATTGTGCTTTAATCGTTACTCGTCATCATCAAGGTCATCCACGACAACCTCCTTGCTGTGCAACTCCTCCAGGAGTTTTCTCTTCTTGGAAGCCTCAATCATTTGCTTCTTCTGCTGTCTCTTCTGCTTCACCACCTTTGGCACCGTACTAATCTCCTTACGCTTGATCTGACCTTGTTTGATCTTCTGCTTCTCCATCCTGGAGATCTTGGACATGTTGTTCATCCACTCGTCGTACTCGGCACCACTCTGCTTCATGACATTGACAATTGGCTTGATGGACACTGCATCCTCCTTGGTGTAGAAAGTCAAGGCACGGCCCTCACGACCACCTCTACCGGTTCTACCAATTCTGTGCACGTACGCTTGAGCACTGTTTGGCACATCGTAGTTGATCACCAAATTCACACCTTTGAAGTCCACACCTCTGGCAAGCACATCGGTACAGATCAACACCCAGATCTCACCTTTTTTGAAACGTTCAATAATCTTCTGTCTCTGGATTGGTGTTCTCTCAGCGTGGATCACATCGACGTTCATCTTGTCGTAGAGGAGTTCGTGGAAGAGAGCCTTGACTCTTGTGATGGACTGCAAGAAGATGAGCACAGGTGGCTTGAACTCACCCTGCTGGATCAGTTGTCTGATGGCGACAAGCTTACCTTCTTCACTTCCACAAAACACGAGCTTCTGTTCAATCTGCTGGTTGGCAGCTTCCTTGTGACCAATGATGATTCTCACTGGATGAATCATGATGGACCGTGCAAGTTCTTCCACACTGGATGGAATTGTAGCAGAGAACATCGACCTTCTCAGTTTGCGGTTGGAACACTTGGTGAGGATATCGTCTGTCTGCTCCACAAAGTTCTTGTCAAAGAGCTTATCAGCCTCATCAAAGATCAGGTGCTCCACTGTACTCAAATCCAACGCCTCATTTTTCACAACGTCAATGAGTCTCAACGGGGTAGAGATGATTAAGTCAAACTTGTCCTTCTTCACGATGTTGTTCTTGAGCTTGGCACTGAGAGACTTGGACAAAATGGCAGTCTTGATACCGGTCTTCTTTGTCAGCTTCTCACACTCGTCAAAGATCTGCTGTGCCAACTCCTTGGTAGGAGAGATGATGAGGCCCTTGAGACCTGAATTATCACTCTGTTTGATCTGCTGCAGCAATGGGACAACGAATGCCAGTGTCTTACCGGAACCCGTTGGTGCACAGGCCACCAAGTCTCTGTCGAACAATGTGATTGGGATGGCTTCACTCTGAATTGGTGTTGGCTCTGTGAAGCCCGAGTCGATGAGGTTGTCCAAGATTCTGGCGTCAAGTTTGAATCTGGAGATGAGGTCCTCGAAGGAACCGATTGGCAACGGGATGTCGTCTCCTGTGACGTTGGCCTTGTACGATTTTCTCAGAACCTTAGCCTCTTCTGGGGTTGTGATCTTTGGTGGGGGAGGCGTGCTCTCGTCAATTTCCATGATTTCTTCGTGTCTCTGTGCCTCGTCTTCTTCATCCTGGTTCAACTCCTGTGACTTGGCAAGTTCTTTGAACTTGTTGGTTCTAAAGAAGTCGATCTCCTTATCAACCTCCTTGTCATTCTGAACATCCTTCTTTCTCTGCTGCGTGGTCTTGGTCTCTGACGGCAAGGAGTAGTCTGTAACGAGCGACTTGGACTTCTTGAGGGACGCACCTCTGCTGAGAACTCTGAAAATGTCCATCCTGTGCAGTCAAACAGCGGATTCCTGAACAAACGAGGGGCAAAACCAGAGGCTCATCGCACGCTGCTTCTCAAAATTTTTGCCCCGTCACCCGGTACGCGCAACACATCGAACGAGTTCGCGGAATTCGGGATCGTCCAACTGGGCGAAAAATTTCGAACGTCTCAAAGTTTTCAGCGTTGAGTGATGGGGCGTAATCGGACCAGAGCTGCTCATCGGTGGACGTTCATTGGCAAAGAGATCCCACGACCTGTACATAGCACGTCTCTCACTGCCCGCGCGCTTTCCCGCAGATTTTGATACGCACAACGCACAACCCACAGCATAACCATCATGTTCACATTACGGAGACTCATAACACCGGTGGTGAAAACCAACTGCACATCGGCATTGTCACAGGCCCGTTCAGTGGGATACTTGCACAGAGGTCCCAGAGTACGCGGCCTTGTGCGTGACGAGGCCGAGTATCTTGTTTCTCCGAAGGGCATGCCATACGATTTGAACGACACAACGGTGGGGCCATTGAAGAAGCTTCTCGGTGACAAGTACTCTCTCCCAGAAGAGCTCATGTTACAAGTACAGACACACAAGTCCTTTGCACACGGTTCGAAACCTTTCAACGAAAAGATCGCTATCTACGGTGCCCATTTCCTCAAGTACAAGACAACACTACACACAGTGACCAGCGTGGGCATGGACGGGTTGGGGACACAGACCGCCAGAGCCATCATCTCACCATCAGTCCTCGCAGAGTTTGTCAGACGCGCGGGTCTCGCTGACTCCGTGTATTGGAAGAAGAGAAATGCATTGCATACAGACTCCAAGATCAGTGGTGAGGACTCCGTCCTTGCGAGAACTTGTGAAGCCATTGTGGGTGCCATTTTGCTCCAACGTGGAAAGGCTGCCGCTGATGAGTTTGTGGACAACGTTTTGCTTAGTGGTGAGAACTCCCTGCTGGAGATCGTTAAGGAGCAGATGTGAATGAAATATAGTCATGTAAATACAACACACGGTACATATCCCAGTTTTTTGTGGAGGTGTAGGATGTCCGTGGTGAAGCTCTCTTCTCAGTGCGTCTCCTACCAAAAACCCGAACACCAATCGGTCACTGCTCAAATCACATGACAGTCACGTGAAAATTCCGAGGGTGTGGCCTGTACGAATTTAATTTCTTTTTTTGCTTTTCCAACTCCGCTGCGGACAGATCTAAGTGCCGAGCTGGGATGGAAAATCGGGTGGTGCCAGCTGGGCCGGCCCAATTCTTGGTGGTGAGATTTGTCTCTTGGGTGTCCTGGCACGTAAGTCCGACGCTGTGGCTGGACAGAGAGACAGCTGTAGACGCCTGGAAGGATCTGTCGCTTTTGTGAGGGAAGTTGGCGACACAACTTGTGTATGGGTATCCACCTCTCCACAGCTCGCCAGAACCCCAACCTCTCCCAACCCGTTGTCGAATGGCTGAAACTATGGAGAGCAGCGTAAAGTCCGCCAGCCGGGCGCGGCTAACAAACATTTCCGCTTCAGCCACACAAAGGAGGTGCATGAGCGCCCTCGCCGGACAATTCGCACCGGCTGGGACAAGACAAAAGGGACAAAGCGGGGGACTCGCTGGAGAGCTGAGGGGCCGTAGTCATCAGCAATGCCCTTCAGAAATCATCTCCACTTCTCCACACACGTCAACCGGCGAGTATTTAGATAACGCGTCCCGTTCTTTGTTCTTCCCCCAGTTTTCCCCTGACACATACGGAAATCCCAGCCTCACCATCATCATCGTCCCGGAATCGTCCCAACACCCACAAACTCACCACCCCGAAGGACTCATCTGCACCAGACAAGCAACCCGATTCAAAAATCTCTCACTCACTCCGGCACGACGGTTCCCTGCCACCACGACCTCGACAAGGACCGTACCTTTCCACATCGGCGCTGCGCTCAACGGCACTGCCAACTGGCGGAATCCTACACTTCTACACCAGTAAGATTAATCATCCGAATTGGCGGGGCGTTGACACCCTCTTTTGCTCCAGCTGGCTAGGGGACAGCCGGTCCCTCCTTGCCAGAGCGTGTCTCCTTTGAAAAGAGTCGTAGTCGCGCTTGCGAGTCTCCTTCTGATCCCAATTCACGGGGTTATGGTGAGCCATAGAATGGGTATGAATCAACAGAGGAAGCTGGATAAGGTTCTTCTGTCAATGATATGTTTCATAGAGAGATTTCCAGGGTCGTTCAGCCACTCCAAGAGCCCTCTGGACCAGATCAAAGATTCTCCCTTCTGCAGCTTTTCCCAGCGAGCCACGAGCCGGCCCCCGTAAAAAAAAAGTTCACCGATCACTGCGGCAGACAGGCCCAGAACTGGCAGATCTCCTAATTTTTCCTGGTGGTTCTACGTACACGGTTTGTATATAAGGTGTGACTGTGCCCACATTTGTGCATTTGAGCCTAACGCCGCTGAACTCTCTTTCTGTGCGCACCCAGGCCCACACGACCACGACCCACATCTCCCCCTCCCACATACACATACACGATCATGATGAGATCCAGAAGCGCTTCCAGAAGTGCATCCAGAACACACTCGAGAAACTACGAGGACTTGGACCTCGAGGCTCAGATATCACATCTCTCGGACGACTCAGATGTGGAGCACCTCGATGAGTACTACCAGAGAAACAGACCTGTGCCAATGAACTCCAAGCTTCCAATCAACGAGCTCGTCTACTCCATCACAACGTCTGGAACAGATAACGAGTACATCCACTTGGACGACAAGAAGTTCCTCAAAGAGGACCTGCTCAAGGCTTTTGGAGGTAACTTGAACCCGGGATACTCAGAACGTCCAGCATACAAGTTCGGTAACCCAGCACCATTGGGTCTCTGTGCATTTGCCTTGACTACTTTTGTTCTCTCGCTCATCAACTGCCAGGCCCGTGACGTTACCACTCCCAACATTGTTGTCGGTCTGGCCTTGTTCTACGGTGGTATCATCCAGTTGCTTGCCGGTATGTGGGAAATTGCCATCGGTAACGCCTTTGGTGGTACCGCTTTGTCGTCGTATGGTGGATTCTGGATGTCATTTGGTGCCATTTACGTTGACGCGTTTGGTATCGTTGCTGCATACACCGACCCAACCGAGTTAGAGAACGCTGTTGGGTTCTACTTGATCGGGTGGGCCATATTCACCGCCGGTCTTACACTCTTGACCATGAAGTCCACGCTGATGTTCTTCCTCACTTTCTTCGACTTGACCATCACATTTGTGCTTTTGGCATGTGGTAAGTTCGCCCAGAGTGAGGCCTGCACCAAGGCTGGAGGTGTCACCGGTATTCTCTGCGCCTTCTTTGCCTGGTACTGTGCCTTTGCCGGTCTCAGCAACGAGCACAACTCATACATCGTGGCCAAGGCCATCCCACTTCCACAGTGGAACACCCGCAAGGCCGCAGCCAAGAGACAGTAGAGCGCTGTCAGCCGGCCATCTTTTTCATCATCTTCTTCCCTTTACTTCTTTAACGAACTGATACGATCCCTGACTTGAGCAGCACTGGAGGAATGGCGTTATTTGTATATGTATACGACGAGATCTGGTATAAACATTCCTACTTTTCTGAGCTCTTTGAGGTGTACGTAGCCCGCTGCGAAAACCAAAGGCCGAGATCGGACCGGCGCACGCTAAAAAAAAAGCGTCATCTCCGCATCAAACGAGTTCGCGGGGTTATGCAGCCCTGGCGGTAGCATTTGCGGGGCCATTTGGTTTTGTGTCATGTTCCGGGGTGGACATTCTGGCTGGGATGGCTCGTTTTTGGACCAGGACAGTTCTATGGGCAACAGCATGAAGGATACACAAGTGACTCACCACTTACTCCACGTGAACAAATGGCTATCCAGACTCACAAGCACAGCAACATCCTTCCTCCGATCCTGGCACATAAGGCACGCCCCAAGGAACACCTCCTTCCACCTGTCCATGACATTCTCCAGAGCGAGAACTCCGTCCAAGATCAGTTGTTCGAGAACGACTTGACCCAGCAACCGGCCTCCAGAGATGCATCCAGACGCCAACATTCCTTGCCTGTGCTCAGGTTATCCATCCCAGATTACCAGAACGAGCTGCTGGATCGTTCACACGTGTTCCCGCTCTACCCAGACCATGAGACACGCAAGGCGAAGACCCAAGGAGGGACAGTTCCACTCAACATCAGCGAGATCCATAACCTAAATGTTGAGTATCGCGTTGATAAGCCAACTGGAGACAAGATCCATACACTTGAACAGATCACCAACTCTTTTGACACCGAGTTTGGATTCCACTTCTTGAGTTGGGAAGGCATGGACAATGACATCACGGAGAAGCTTGACAAGGATCCGAAGGATTTGTACCGCAGGCTCATAAAGTTGTTGGAGAAGATCCTGCCACTGCTCAAGACCGACATCATCTACCCCGAGGGAGACTTGCTCACCAGACGCAACGTTGAGGTCTACTACGCCAGGGTCAAGGATATCGCTTTGCTTTACCAGCAAGTATACGGGACTTGTTACAACGGTATCAAGAACATCAGAACCACGTTCAACACTGGTAAGAGACACAGAGCTTTCTTTAGAGGTGGCAGCTATCAAGTGCTCAAGAAGAAGTATCTCTACCATCACGAGCTGTTCTTCCAGGAGCTCGACGACACACCGGATGGACCAGAGTTCTGGACTCAGTACGATAAGTGCGTCCAAAATGTTGTCAAGTCCACACCTACTTTCACAGAAACCGGATCCAAACTCTTGGTGAAACGTCATCCAGATGAAAACGCGCTTGGGTACCTGTTGTTGCAGTACATCAGAGACCCATCCATATACCAACCTGAGCAGCGCGAGCGACTTCTCCAGCTTTGCCAGAACGTCTGCAAGTTCATCTCCAAGTTCCCAACTCCACAATGGTATTCGAGATTGATCACCTACGGACTCATGGACCTGACCGATGAGATGTATGTACTTTGCAAGGTCCATGACGACAAGCTCTGCAAGAAAATCCGCAATTTTGCACGTTTACCGGAGACCTATCCGTTCAGATCTTTGAGTTATGGACTGGTTGTCCACTTGGCAGATACGGTGTTGAACCCGAACTTGATCTCATACATTGCCCAGTCTCGTGCGATGCTGATGAACACTGTGCCTCGCCACTTTGCTGGAACCTGTGACTTCTGCCTTACCCCAGGCCACCACTTACTGTTGTGCCGCTACCTTGACGACAGGCCCCGCAACAGAAGGATGTTTGAACGCTGTGTGGGAGCACAGCTGATTGATGTGATGCCGAAGGTGTTCACACAGGACCTCGCAATGTTCACCGACAGCGATGGGAAGCAGGATTTGGCTGTCGTGAGACCGGACTTGCCGCTGTTGGTGGTGCTCGGCGACGAGCAGATCTCCAAGCTCCGCCGCTACATCCAGCGCTTGAACTTCCCGGACGCCACGCAGTCGTCGCCAGCTCTTTACGACAAGGACGAGTACGATCCATCATGAACATTGAACATCTGACAGCAGCGTAGAACTCCAACAGCGAAGTCCGAGAGAGACGTCCCGCGTGGGGACCTCCCCCGGAGCGCAAAAAGAAACGTTTCAAAGAAAAAAGCAGCGAACGGAAAAGTTGACGCGTCGGTGTTGAAGCCGATTCAGTCGTTCGACCCATCGCTCACGGAACCACTGAGCACCCATTGTGGACACAGACGTTCTCAGAGGCATACATTCACTCTGCCATCGATTTTACAGACAACTTCACGCACTCTCCATCCACATAAACCGCATTTGGCATCTCCATCTCGCAACACTCTTCGCCTCCCGTCTTCTCTCCACCATCTACCTATTTACACCCCACACAGACATTAACGAACAGCGATGATCGATCTTGATAGGGCAATTGACATGCTCAAGGAGTGCAAGCCCATCCCAGAAAAGGACGTGTACGAGCTGTGCTCACAGGCACAGGAGCTACTGATACGCGAGGCCAACGTGCAAGTTGTTGATACACCCGTGACGATCTGTGGCGATATCCATGGCCAACTACACGATTTGCTCACGCTGTTCAAATCAGGCGGGGAATGCCCCGGGACACGATATCTCTTCCTCGGAGACTTTGTGGATCGTGGGTTCTACTCGTTGGAGTCGTTTCTGTTGTTGCTCTGCTTGAAAGTGAGGTATCCGGACCGTGTGACGCTCATCAGGGGCAACCACGAGTCGAGGCAGATCACCACCGTGTATGGGTTCTACGACGAATGTGTACGGAAGTATGGAAGTGCCAACGTTTGGAGGTATTGCTGTGAGGTGTTTGACTACTTGGCCCTCGGCGCAATCATTGGTGGGCCCGGCGGTGTGTTCTGTGTGCATGGTGGGCTGTCTCCGGACATTGACTCTGTGAATCAGATCAGACTGATTGACAGAAAGCAGGAGGTGCCACACGAAGGCGCAATGTGTGATCTACTCTGGAGTGACCCTGACGACGTTGCCGGGTGGGGGATCTCACCGAGGGGAGCTGGGTTCTTGTTTGGCAAGAACGAGGTGGACAAGTTTCTGCACCGCAACGACGTCTCGCTGATTGCACGTGCACATCAGCTGGTGATGGAGGGATACAAAGAGCTCTTTGACGGCGGGCTCGTGACGGTGTGGAGCGCGCCCAACTACTGCTACCGGTGTGGCAACGTGGCTGCGGTGCTCGCCATCGACGACGACCTGCAGAGGGAGTACAAGATCTTTGAGGCCATTGCGCCCGACGCTGGGGTCGTCCCCTCGAAGAAGCCTGCAACGGACTACTTCCTGTAATGATACGTACGAGAAATGCCCCCGATGACTACCGGTTGTTGTAGAGACGCGTGCGAGTCATCCGCGCGTGGAGATCAGAGAAACACGAAAAGAAAACGTAAACAACGCGTTCGTCCGCAACCAACACAGAGGCAACCGGAGCCCAGCGGCAAGAACATGAACCACACACAGCCCCTCCCACACCGACCGCCGATGTCACAGCACCAGCACCGGACGCCCTCGACACCGCTCTCACAGCTCCTCACACAGCGGCCGCTGCTGGCGATCCCGACTTCGATTCCATCCTTGGACCTCTCGCTCCACGGCGGCCTCGTCCCAGGCCAGCTCTACGAGGTCTACGGTCTCAGCAACACGGGCAAACTGACACTCGCATCACAGCTCTGCCTTAACGCCCTGCGGCAGGATAAACGCGTCCTCTGGATCACCATGACACAGACCTTACCCATTTCCACGCTCTCCACTCTCGATGCACACAATCTCGTCAATGCTGAGCGCGTGACACACCACAGAATCACCACGCTTGGAGCACTCTACATCTTCCTCAAGAAGTTGCAGGAGCCATATGGCCTCATCATCATCGACGACTTCGCCACCGCCTTGAGCAGATCCATGGGTGAACTGGAGGAGGTGATCATCAAGCCCAAACAATCCATCGAAACGAGGAAGCACAGGACCATCCTCGGGTTCGTCAAGCTTCTCAACACTCACTGTGCCAGGAACAAGTCTTCATGCATCTTATTCAACGCAGTGGACACTTTTGGAATGTCCTTCATCGATACCTCACAGACACCACCGCCGCTAATGAGCATGCATCCCTCGTCACAGCTTTTCCACAACACTCGCCCCAAACCGAAGAAGTACTACCAACAGATCCTCATTTCAGGGCTTGGAGACCACTCGAGCTGGAACGGCTACTTCAGGGCAAGGATAATGCTATACATGGACTGGGCGGTATCTGGGACAGAGACCGCTGTGTTTGCACATATCAAGCACTCACCAGCTATGAGGAAAGTCCTGCAGGCCAAGGGTGTCAAGCAGAGAGTTGTCAACTTCAAGGTCACAAAGATGGGGTTGAGACCTGTTATGGAGAGCATTGTGAGTCAACGTGCTGATTTCACCATTGATGAAAAGGATTTGGAAAGTGAGGAAGAAGAGGAAGAGGAGGAACACGTTGTTGAGGCGATTGACGAAAGTGGTTTGCCACCTTCGAGCCCCGCAAATGATATCCAGAACGCAAGGGAACTTTTGTCTTCACAGTTGACTCAGAGTGGGAGACCGGATGTCATGGACAAGGAGGTTCTTCAGGAGCTTGAGACGGAGTTGGATGGGATGGCAGAGGAGGAGGAGCCAATGGAGAAAAGTACAGAAAATCATCAGAGCGATGACACACCAACACCTCAGAAGACAACTCAAGATGACTTAAAGGATATCACTTTCTCAGATCCATTCACTGAAGACGCACAGACGCCAAGAGATGGAGTTGACAAGGTGAGCGAGGACCAGGTGCCAGAGCTCATTCAGACTAGTGCACTCTCCAGCACGAAGGAACCACCAAGTCAGGAGAAGCCGGACGATGAGTTCGCATCAATGCTTCTGGACACTTCACTTGAGATCCAGGAAATCGAAGACGAGCTGGAGGAGTTGTATCCATCCCAGCCAGAGGCCATCGATATTACACGTCTGTCGCAATTGCAATCGACACTGACGAGGCAGAAGAGATCACACACAACCCCAAAGGACATGGGCTCGACAAAGAGGCCGAGATTGCCGTTGGTTGATATTGCCAATTTCGAAGATGATAGCGCTGATAAAGACAACGGGAACTCCACTGTCGGAGACAGTATCCCTGCCACGTTCCCGTTCTTTTAGGATGGGGCGGGGCACCATATATATTCACGTTAGACACCAACTTTATGACCATTCACACACGGGGAGTCCGGAGTAGACAAGGGAGGACGTGGGGGAGGAAGGTGATAGGTCTAATACAGAAAGGTTACGTGGCCCGTTCATCCGATCGGCGCGCGCGCGCTGTCCGTCACCAGCTTCGATTGTGTTCTGCGAGCAACTCTCGCCGCCAACGTCCACCCTCGGCGTCGCAGCAAACTCACGAAAACTCAGCTGACAACGTCGAATCCTCTCACTGTCACCACACCACTTGCACATTCAACCACCGAGGCACAGATCTCTTTTCTTTTGCATCCACTTCCTTTCCCCCCAGCCACCACTTGTCGTTTCAGCGGGGGTCCTACATCCATCCGGCATCGCTTTTCCCCTCTGATACCTACGTTTCCGCAAGACACAACGGAGCACATACAGACAACACTGCTACAAAATAGACACATACACGAAAGATCACAAGCACAAGATGACCAACACCACGGAGTTTGAGTACACCTCGGCCAAGGCTGAGGAATTTGTCAAACCGTCCGACTTTCCTGGCAAGAAGCTCAGTGGGAGAATTTTGAACGCTTTCACCAACATTCCGTACCAGATCTACAAGGAGGATGCAGACACTGAATGGGTGAGTTCTTTGAATTGAGCTTGTCTGGGAATTCATGCCCCGCTGTGGCGAGTGCGGACGAACTTCCTCTCTGGCCGATTCGCATCTCGTGGTGACACCTGTCAAGTGGCCGGCCATCCCCACACGGCGGCATATCCCAGCCAAGGCTCCCAACACGCGGGCTTTTTTTACTAACCTTTTTAATACCAGGAAATCAAGCATCTCCCAGGTAACTCTGCACTGCTCTCCGCCTTCCACTACCTCGATACACAGTCTGAGTGGGAGAACCATCTTATCGCATGGACTGGCGAGCTCTCGATCAAGAACAAGTCCGTCTCCCCAACGGACGAGGCATACTACCTCGACGCTGAGGACAAGGAGCACATCGAGACTCTCATCAAGAAAGAGCACTCTTGTGAGAATGTCCACCCGATCTGGCTTCTCAGAAGAGATCAACAGAGATGGAGAAGATACTCAGAGAACGTTATTTGGCCAGCGTTCCACTACATCATGGGCACTCCATCCGATGGGAGTGACGAGTCCCAGTGGTGGCACGACTATGTCCGCTTCAACGAGGCGTACGCCACCAAGATTGTCCAGCAGTACAAAGAGGGCGACATCATCTGGGTGCACGATTACTACCTCATGTTGCTCCCACAATTGTTGAGAATGCAGTTGCCAAACGCCATCATTGGATTCTTCATGCACTGTCCGTTCCCTTCGAGCGAGTACTTCAGGGCATTGCCAAAGAGAAAGCAGTTGCTTGACGGTATGCTTGGCGCCAACAGAATCTGTTTCCAGGACTTCTCGTTTGCAAGACACTTCCTCAGTTCTTGTAAGCGAATCTTGGGTATGGAGACCACTCCAATGTCCATCAGTTCGTATGGGTCAACGATCCATGTCAGCACGTCGCCAATTGGCATTGATGTGGATCGCTTGACTTATGATATGTTTGACAAGGCGATTGACGAAAAAGTGAAGAGCTTCAAGGAGATGAACCAGGGCAAGAAGATCATTGTTGGAAGAGACCGCCTTGACACCGTGAGAGGAGTTGTGCAGAAGCTCCAGGCCTTTGAGACGTTCATGGAGATGTATCCGACGATGAGAGACAAGGTCACTTTGATTCAGGTGTCCTCTCCAACTTACCTCCACTCTGCCAAGGTTGAGAACCAGGTTGCTGAGCTTATCGCCAACATCAACGGTAAGTACGGCTCGCTCAACTCTGTCCCGATCCAGCACTACCAAATGAGAATTGACAAGGAGGAGTACTACGCCCTGCTCAGAGCTGCTGACTTGGGATTGATCACCTCGGTCAGAGACGGTATGAACACCACAGCCTTGGAGTACGTGATTGCTCAGAAGGAGACGCATTCTCCACTCATCTTGTCCGAGTTCAGTGGTACAGCCGGCGTGCTCAAGGACGCGCTCATCGTGAACCCATGGGACTCTGTCGCTGTCGCTAAGGCTATGTACGACGCTCTTCACTACACCGAGGAGCAGAAGACCCACTACGAGACGGAGATGTTGAAAACTGTCAAGCCAGTTCAACAATGGGCTTCTTCGTTTATCAATGACCTGATTGAGAACCTCGAGGATGGCTCGAAGCAAAAATTGACGCCTTCTTTGAACCGTCCAGCATTGCTCGATCACTACCAGAAGGCACAAAGACGTCTGTTCCTCTTTGACTACGACGGTACTTTGACACCAATTGTGAACGACCCGGCTGCTGCCATTCCATCTGCTAGACTCTTGGACATCCTCAACAAGCTCTCCGAGGATCCAAAGAATCAGATCTGGATCATCTCTGGTCGTGACCAGGCCTTTTTGGAGAGGTGGCTGGGCCACAACCACCACCTGGGTCTCTCTGCAGAGCATGGCTGTTTCATGAAGGACATTGGTGCCGAGTGGGTCAACTTGGCCTCGAAGTTTGACATGTCCTGGCAGATCAAGGTGGAGGAGATCTTCACGCAGTACACTGCAAAGACCCCGGGATCCAACATTGAGAAGAAGAAGGTTGCTCTTACTTGGCATTACAGACGCAGTGACCCTGAGCTCGGTGACTTCCAGGCCAAGAAACTTATGGAGGAGTTGAACGCCACAGTGGCCAAGGAGTACGACGTTGAGGTGATGAGCGGAAAGGCCAACGTTGAAGTGCGCCCAAGATTCTTGAACAAGGGTGAGATTGTCAAGAGACTTGTTTTGACGAGACACGGTGCCCCACAGGACACCGAGATCACGAAGAAGTACGCTCATGAGGAGCTCCCAGACTTTGTTGTGTGTATCGGTGACGATGCGACTGACGAGGATATGTTCCGCCAGTTGCTCACCATTGAGAAGCAGTGGGAAGAGGACAAGAACGCTAAGAAGCACCCAGAGTTTGACAACTTTGGTATCTATCCGATCAAGGTTGGTCCAGCTTCCAAGATCACGCAGGCCACTGCACACTTGAGTGATCCACAGCAGGTTTTGGACACTTTGGGTTTGCTCGTTGGCAGTGTCTCCATCTTTGAGAGTGCCGGGTCAGTGCAGCTCGATGACAGAGGTCACGTCAAGAACAGTGAGTCCAGTCAGAGATCGGAGGCTATTGCCTCTGCGCTGAAAATGAAGAAGTCAAACTCCATCAAGAAGTGAGTGTATCATATTTATAGAACTAGCAGAGAAAAAACTATCGCCCTTACAAGAGTACATGAAGCATTTTTATTCATAACAGCCATGTCGTATACGTAGTTCATTAATCATCAGCAAATAAGTTGGAGTACTTTTCAGTGATTGTTTTCTCAATCTTGATGAGTTTTTGATTCTGCATCTCTGCTTGGGTCTCATTTCTGGCAATGGTTGCGTTCTGCGCGTTGAGGACACCGGTGATGTATCTTATGAGTGGATAGTAACCAAATTTGGCACAGTTGAAGGCAGCCTGTGATGTCTTCTGCTTTTGGTCAGAGTTGTGGTTGAGTGTGAATGACTTGAGGTAGAGCAGGATGGAGCAGTATAGTGGAAATTTCTTGAGTCGGTCTTGCAAAGTGAGCAGCTGATCAACTTGCTCTTGGATGTCAAATGCGGTGAGGTTCTGGTCGTTGAACACGAGTTTGAGGATCTTCAACGTCGTGGAGATCAATGTGGCATCAACAAATGCGGAGTTGGTGGCACTCGTGATCTTGGAGAATCTCTCTTCAACTTCGTTCTTCAACACACGGTAGTACTGCACCTTCTCGAGGTTTTGCGCCCTCGAGAACTTGGAAATACCAGCCTCAGCGATGGCGTAGAGATTGAGGCACGTGATGATGTAGACGTCGTCATACTTGCACATCTGTGACAACTCCATGAAGTGTATGACACTCCGATAAGCATCGATGGCCTGTTTCATCCGACCGTGGACCTGATTGTGGATACCGGTGGCATACAATGACTTGACACGATCACCCTCGATCCCACCTAGCAACTTCTCAAATGTGGAATCGGACAACGGATCCACAGTGGTACACTCCAAGATGGTGTAGAAGCTAGCAAGACTCTTCAACTCCTTCAACTGGGCCACTTTATCCTGATAAAACTTCACACCCAGCAATGGTTCCGGATAGGACTTGATCTGCTTGTCACTCTCCTCGATGATGGTTCTCACAGCCTTGAGCGATCTCCGCTTCTCATACGTCACGTTCATCGATCCAGCGGCAAACACCAGCATGAATGTGTACCTCATGATATCCAGTGCTCTGAGCTGGACGGTGAACTCTACCGTTGCTGGTGCGAATGGGAACGAGAGTGTGATTGGTGCCTCAAACTTGTTTTCGGCGTAGAGGATGTTCTGCAATGCGATGAATGAATCAGAGAGCGAAAACTCAGAGGCTTCGTCCTTGAGGTTTGTTCTGTACATCATCTCCTGAAGTCTGACCAGGAACTCCTTCCAGAGATGGAGACCGGACAATGGGTCTGTGATGACAATGGTGGCAAGTGGGGTGAATGGCTTCAACCCGTGCTCGAACGCATGCGACACCTCAGTGAGCTGGATGAACGTTCTCGTCTGTTCAGAGGTGATGATGTTCCAATCTGCAGATGTCATCATACCAATGAGTATCTGGTGAGCCTTGATCGGATCCAGAAGTTTCTGCACTGTGAACTTCAAGTACTTGAACACCAAAGAGTCAGCCATTGGGAATGTGGATATGCACTTCAGCGCCTGTTTGTATCTCCCAGAGTTGATCATGTTTTGGATGATTCCAGATTCAGCCTGGACTTTGAGCTTCATAAGATCAGGGGACTGGCCACAGAGCATGACCGCATCACTGAGGTATTGGTCTGGACTTTCACCCTCGATGCCCTCTGAGGAGATGATCTCCGCCATACGGATGTTGGCCTTGATGCGGAGCCTGAGCGAGGCCTTCTGCTTCAGTTGGATGAGCTTGGACAGTGTCAAGACGCTGAGCTTGATGAGTGTGTAGTATTCTTGGAGTTGCGTGGTGGACTTGATCAGATGACGTTTTGAGTGGGCGTGGGTGTAGAACTGCTTGGCCAAGTCGTATAGGGCCTGTTCTTGAAGTCTTGAGCGTGAAGCTGGTTGAGGCTTCGGAACGGACTTCGACGTTGGTCTCGGTTCAGGTCTAGACACGGATGCAGAGACCACATTCACTGGGTCTGAGGACACCGGTTCAGTCTTGGTTCCGGATGGTGATGAGTCGGTCACAGACTGAGAATTCGGAGTGTACGTCGATGCCGGTCTTGCAATGACTGTGATCTTCGGTGTCGAGGCGATCTGTGGCGCTGTAGACTTTTGAGGAGTAACCAGAGCCTGAGGGGGCATGTTCAGTTTGATCTTCTTCATCTGTGGTTGTGGCTGTGGCTGTGGTAGCGGATGCGACTCCGGACGCGGTTGTGGAGGAAGGTTGAGAGTGATCTTCTT
Source organism: Petasospora rhodanensis (assembly GCA_030569395.1). NCBI lineage: Eukaryota > Fungi > Ascomycota > Saccharomycetes > Phaffomycetales > Wickerhamomycetaceae > Petasospora > Petasospora rhodanensis. The sequence goes on from JAJMKQ010000245.1 coordinate 116,713, forward strand.
CACACTCTGCACAGGCTGCACGGGCATCACAGATTCAGGAGGAGTTGGGCGTTGCTGTTGCTGCTGTATCTGCTGTATCTGCTGTTTCTGAGGAGGTGTCTGACGCATAGGAATTGGTGGTGGTGGGACTCTGTGGGTAACAGGGCGATACTGCTGCTGGTGATACGGCAGATCCCACTGCTGCTGGTGATACTGCTGCATTGGGGCCCATTGCTGTTGCTGCTGTTGTTGTTGTTGATAGGGTTGCCGATAGACCTGCGGTTGATGGTACTGCTGTTGCGGTGCGTATTGGTTGAAGTGCTGTTGAGGGTAGTTCATGTGATGCTGAGCAGAGGGAGGCGTTTGCTGGTAGGGCGGATACTGCCGCTGTTGGGGCGGACTCTGCTGGTAGTTTTGTCGGTTCCCGTTCTGAGACGGATAATACTGCCCATTATAGGACCCCTGACCGTTCCAGCCGTTCATCTTGGTGATCTTTTGTGGGCACAGAGGTTCTGTGGAGGAGTTGAAGTTGGCGTCGCGTCGGTGTCCAAATTTTTGTTGATCAGAGGGCAGCGCGTTTTGACGGATGCGGCCACTACGCTTGGAGAGTTCATCATCAAAAAATACAGTCATTCAGCGTTATAAATATACCATCATCGTCACACAGCTCTTGAGATCAACACGAGGAGAAATAGAGAAGATAAAAGGGAAAAGAATCATCAAAAAAAGAAGGAGAAAAAGAGAATGAATATTCACAGAGAAAAAGCACGAGGGGGAGGACAAATGGTGGAAGGTGTGGGTTTGGGTTTCCCTCACATTCAGTTCACACCAATGGACTTGAGGTACTCCTGTCTGTAGTCGTTCTTCTCCACAGGGTAGTTGAGCGGAGTCCACTTTGGCTCATCCTTGAAGAGACGGACAGCCTTGATGAAGTTGGACTTTGAGAGTGTGAATCTGTGGTAGATACCAGCAGGCACGATCAGCAAGTCTTTTTTCTCGACTTTGACTCTGATCCATCTGTTCTTGAATTCAGAGAACAAATCAAAAAACCCTTCGCCCTCCTTGATGTATCTAATCTCCTCATCCTCATGGATATGCGTAGTGTAAAATGCATCGAGCTTCTGCTGCAACACCTCAGGGGATCCGAAAGAGGTAGGACTGATAACGATCTCGTCTCTGTTCTTGTAGTCTCTCTCCTTGGCCAACTCATCCACCTGGTCCATTGTGTCAAGGGTGTAGTACGAGACACCAATCTTGGCCAGGTCATCCAGCGTCACGTCCTCGCCGGAGTAGTGGTCCATCTGGTAGTCCGCGGTGGTGTCGTCGTCCATGTAGTAGGCCTTCATAGTGTGCTGTTGTTCTGGTGTAGTGGGCAAGAGTTGAGGGCAACGTGGGCGGAGGGGGACAGCAGCTGCGCAGCCTTTTAAGCGGTGATGACTTGGATGGAATCCCGAAGAATTCGGCAAACCCCGTGGCTCCCAAAATTACTATGGCGCTCCGCAATTTCACGTGACTTTATTCACCGGAGATACTGTTTTGGGTAGTTTCGAGGTGGAGATGGTTATGGGGCACTGGTGGTTTTAGCAATATGTGTGCGAAGCCACCACAGCGACCCTTTCTCCACACTTTGTCATGCAACTACACCAGTGTCAAATTGGATTACGATTGAATAGTGTAGAAATCGTTCTATTGAATGTGGATGTGTGGGCACCTCAAGGTGCCTGGGAGGTGAAGCAATGAGTGAAGCACAAGCAATTGTTCTCACTGTTCGTACGACACTGCACAGCTCGCCTCAGTATAAGTTAATTGGATAAGTTAATAAAATGCAAGAGGTGTGGGGTGAATATGGGGATCATAGCATGAGTTTCGAAAGGTGTTGTGAGATGTACTCGAAACTGACAAGTGTCACAGCACTAGCCGGGACGGTTCTTGCCAAATTGGTGGTGAATCCGGAGTAATACCCGACAAACCCTTCCTTCTTGTAGATGTTGATGATGGTGTTGATCAGATTGTGGTTCATGGTCTGTTTGTTGATGGATCTGATCTGCATCCTCGTTCTGAGGATCTCGTGTGGGTATGTCAACGTCGAGGCACACATCTTGGATAGTGCACTGGCAGCAATCAGTCGTACCAGTTTGGAACTCTTGTCTCTATACTCTTCGTTGCACTTCAACAGGGTTTTGAGCTTCTCGTACACTGGGAAATGGATGGCGACATGGAAGAGACCAAAGAGGGAAGGTACCAGACCCGAGTAGAACACTTTGAACCCTTCGTTCTTGTACATCTTTCTGAAGGCATCGGCTGTGTTTCTGTAATAGTTTGCCTGGTTTGAGTGTGCGTTGATTGTGGACTTGCCATCACCGGTTTGGAGCATGAGTCTGGTCTTGACGACCCAGATCGGGTTCGTGAGCGTTGTCGAGACTGAACCAGCAGTGAACGCGGACATGGAGTGGTTGATGAAGTCTGAGTGGATGTTGAGGTTCTCACTGAGGATGGCCGGGTAGAGCTTCTTAGCCTTCTCGTACACGGTGAAGTAGATCATCCAGGTAGGGAAGTATCCGAGAATGATCGGCACGAGGCCTCGATACAGACCTCGAACTCCCTCGTCTTTGAATATCGTCCCCAGAGTGCCAGAGATGCCATTGTACTTGAGCGGGGCCGAGCCCGGAAGCACGCCCTGGGCCTGAAGCCGTGTCTTTGCCACATCGAGCGGACACACCGAGACACCAGCGAGGAAGCCAGCGAGGGCACCACTGAGAGCGACAACGTGTGTCTGTGTCATTTGCAGTTTGGCGGGCGAGGCCGGGGTTGTGATGATTTGCGTGGTGGAGGCGAGGTCCGTGGGAGGGACGGTGCTGGGGACGGTGTCGAGCACCTGTGGGTTTGGGGTGGGGGTCATCGGCCTGTCGGAGCCCATGAGCAGTGGGGTGTGGATGTGTTTGGCGAGCTCGTGGTCTCTCATCTGGAGCCGGTGGTGCTGGAGTGGAGGAAATGGGCCAAAACGCCGAAAATTGTCTGTGTGGATTTTCGGGGGTGGAGAAACCGGAAGTTTTGGTGGGATCAGCCGGGGCGAGGAGAGGGGGAGGGCGTCTGGTTCTCTGGCTCTGGGTGTGGGAGTGAAAGTAGGCCTAAGACGCCAGGGAGGTGTGCTTTGTAGACTGGAGAAACAGGCAAAGTGCTTTGCTGGTCGTGTTTCCCTCGAACACGCGCTCTCCGGTGACCGCTCCCCTCCCAGGCCTGGCCTTCGATTGGCTGT